>JAQOTM010000801.1:0-43604 GCA_029168755.2 Tillandsia fasciculata | reverse complement strand
TTTCGGTAGTTCTCCAACTCAGAGTTGCAGTTGTTGGACTCCCTTTTACATGGATAATTGCGTGGGTGTATTTCAGGTTTCTGAATGAGTTGGTATTGAGGATGAGATTTTGGAGTGTTTGGACCAGTGGTTACCTGGTTGATCCTTCTTTTCCCCGCGACATGATGGAGTCCTTGATGTTTTCCACGCCTCAGCTTAAAGGTGATATGTTCGGATTCCCCGTCGATGTTCGACTCGCTCTACTTGAGACCTGTGAGTGTCTGGAGTGCGTGAGGCGCCGTTGTGGATTATGGCTTGAGAGATGAGGAATGGCACAACTAGGCCATGTCGTACAGGCGGTTGATGTTGTTGTGGATTAACCACGGAAAGTGATCGATGCTTTGAGAGCTGGTGACGAGGATGTTGGATATTTGCCCTTCCAATTTGAGACTTCTTTTGAGCTATGTTAGTTTCGAGGACGAAACTTTCCTTTAGTGGGGGAGGATGTGAAGACCTGGATATTCGTGGTCATTACAGTGTGATCGACAGCTTGTGGAGGCCTATTTTTGTGGATGGTGTTGATTGCGCGCAAATCGGACCCAAGAAACGGACTCAGTGCGAGAAATGGATCAAGATTGCCTAATATGGAGTTTCGCCGAAAAATAAAAATTGAATCTTGCAAAACGGACTTCGTATTTGGATTCAGCGCGGAAAAACGTTGAAAATCGGCTGCTTGGTTGTATTTTTCGGAGTCCGGACGATCAAAAACGGGTAACCGGAAGATTTAGGAGTTTTTCGGGTGCATGGATGGGCTGTGGACCGGGGGGTGCCACGTGGCGGCACCCCATTGGTCCGGTGTTGGGAGTGTGGTCCATCAGGCACACTAGGCTGCCATGTGGCTGGCAATGATGGGCTTTGACCGTGTGGGAGAGAGAGAGAGGAGAGAGGGATTTTGGAGATTTTTTCTCCTTTTCTTCTTCTTCTTCTTCCTCTTCTTCTTCCTCCTTCCTCCTTTGGACATTGGGATTTTTCTGGGGACCTTATGCAGAGCTTCACCACCAACCCTTCTTCATGTTCATCACCTTGGTTGGCCATGAGAGCTTCCTTGATCATCTTCTTCCCCATGATGAAGCACAAGCACCATTGCTGGATTTTCGGAGCTCCACCGTCGCAGTTTAGTACAAAAATTCCCCAGGCTTCATTCCTTGGAGTTTTGAGCGCATTTTTGGTTCTACGTTTTCACAAGAGGTAAGGCTACAATCTTTGTATTCAACTCTCCCCCAAGATCTCATGTTTTTACAGAGTTTTAAGGCCATCTTTGGAACCCTTCATTTCAGTCTGGAATCCTGAACAGTCCTCAGTGTTTTGGCTTTTCTGGGCAATAGGATGGGAATTTTTGGATGATTTTTGTGAGGAAATTTCCAGGACTCGAAGATCTACAATATTGGTATGTATCATTTTCCCCAGATCTGACTTTTTGATAGGGTTTACGCATGATCTTTAGAGCACCTTGCTGCAGTCAGGTACAGATTGAACTTGGTGGATGGTTCAAAGTGTTTATGGGTTTTCTCCTTCATCCGAGCATGAAAATTGGAGTTCTTTGGCTCAATTTGTATCTACTCTCGACAAGGAATCCAATGGTACCTCTCTTGCAGGATTTGGAGCACGTTTGATTAGGTAACTTTAATGATCTTCTTAAGTGCGATTATATGGTTTACTGCAGTCCCTGTTTTAGTATTGATTAGAGTAATGCCCCTTGGAATGCAGATAACTTTGTGGATATAAGGTCTTTTTAAGAAATTCAAGTTGGTACTTCTTCTTAACTTCAAGGTGAGCAAATTCTCTTTTATGATCTGTGGATGAATCCCTTTGGAAAAGCCTCTAATTAAGCTGGGAAATACTAGCAAGTTTATGTTAGCAGTTTTTTGGACAGCATTGTGATTCTTGCTACAATTGGATGTTAAGGGAAATTAATGGTGGATTTTGAGGACTTGGAGATGTTTGTATGAAAGAGGACATCCTTGTTTTATTGTTAGAGACTTCATGTTGAGGTATTTGGGGCTGCACTTACATCTTCTTTAACTTAGTCTCTATTGCTGAAATTCTGGAATTTAATTACGCAGCGTGCATTGTTTCAGTGATTACGCCCAATCCGTGAGGCGGATTTGGATGATTTTCGCGGCATCGGACTCCTGGGAGGATGAGGTTTACTCACACCAAATTTCAGCTAAAGCGGGCAGCGGATCGTCAAGTTTCAGGTGGGTGGTTGTGCTTTGCCGAAAACATCGATTTACCCACTCGGGCTATTGGTTTCCCTCATGGCATTATGGTTGATGTTCTCTTCTCCTTGGTGTGATGTGTTTGAATATCCATGTTTAGATTAAGTTAATTGATCCTCATTGTATACATGAGTGAATGAATAGTTTGATTGATGTTGCATTATCTCATATGAAGTTCATTATAAGTGATCATTCTTAAACCTATGCTATGTGAGGGTGATTGGAAAATTAATCTTTAACCTACACCTTGTGATGAATGGTTGACCTAATTATGGTGAATGATGGTGATAGCTATGTGTGAGTGGTCGGTTGATTTATGTGAGGACTTGGTTGATTTATTTGAGAATGATTTATGCGAGAGTAGTGGGTTTGGTGATCCTTAGTCTCCACTTGGTGATATGAATTACGCTTGTCGACTTTTATCCTACAATGCGTGATGTTGGGCATAGATGTTAATCCATAACCTATCTATGTGAGAATAATTAGTGGATTGATCATTGATCTAACTTATGTGAAAATGGGTGATGATGTGGGTTATTGATCTAGTTGATGTGAGAATGACCTAGGCTTTTGATTCCTAATGCCTTCATGAAAAGATGGATATCATTGTTGAGTTGAGGCCTATTCCTTATGAGACAAAGCAATTTCATGACTTCTATTACTTACAATGAGATTGGACGTTGTTGGTAGATCCTATATTCATCCTATGTAAGATCAATGAAGGTTGTTGAACCTTAAGCTATTCATTGGTGATACTTGATTGAATGTCCCTGTTTAAGTGATGTTAAATGATCTTGGGCTTATTCCTGTATGAATGTGAGGGTTGACAAGCGTTGTACCATCTTATGTGATTTGTGATTAGGTGTGGCACTTCCTTATATTCATACTTTGTGAACATCGTGTATGTGGTATTGGCAGGCATAGGCTATGTTGCACTTAATGTTCTTATGCAATCATCAATATTATGGAATAGCATGCTCTAATAAATGTAGAACATCGACACCTGTTTTCTTTTTATCATCTTGGGACATTTGTATGCTTGTATGGTCATTTAGATAGGCCACCTTTTTCTGCTACACTATCATGTTGGACTTGACTTAGGAGAAACCATGTTTCTTGCTTTTCTCCTTTCATACTAGGCTTAGGGTATTTGTAGCTCGTGCGCGAGCAGGGGATCTTTAGATAGTGTAGACAGACTCTTGGGATCTGGGACAGGCTGGCTTGAGGGCAGGGTATTGCGGCTACCGCGGATTTTGGGCGGTTGACCGGATGATGACTTGTGCATCGGATCAGGGATGACAGGTCGGGCTTGATTTGGGGGATTTAGGGGATATTGCGGCAACCGCGAACTGTGGGCGGTTGACCCGGTTATTATTATTGCATCAGATTGGAGGTGAGGGATCGGGCTTCCTTAGTGGATGGGTTTTCCCACTTTGATTAGAGTCGTGACCCAGTCCTGCTATTTTATGATACTGATGATACTAGTTACAGTGAGACTTTACTCGTGTGGGTCGCTCCCCTCGAGTGCCACTCCGGAGTAGGCTTTAGACCGTGTTGGGTGCCGGTCAGACCGTGTTGGGTTCCGGTCATTTGGACAGTAGAGATACTGAGTTGCGAGATTGATGACAGAGCAGGCAGTACCGGGTTCTATACCGGATCATCTGATTTGGGTCCTGTTGGTAGATTCTTTCACCGATACATCCGTACTTACTCTTTCCGGCTTTGCATTTGGAGGCATTTTAGTGGTAGCTCTCTTTTATCAGTAGTTCTGTTTATAGCTTACCACCTCTCTTTCTTTCCTATTGCCTCTGGTAGACCTTGTGGGTACGTCGGGGTTTGAGGCTTTACCCACAGGGGGAGGCTACTGGTTTTACTAGTGGTTCTCACCCCCATTGTTGTTTTTTTCCCTTTTTCCTCCCTTTGTTTTGCAGTGTCTGCTGCGGGAGTCACAGGATCTTTGGTTGACGGTTCGAGGCGAGGGAGTCGCGAGATAGATCTCTACCAGTGTTGATTTCTACAGTGGGATAGATGTACCAACCCGGATTGTGGGTTTCACTGTACTCAGTTGTATTTTATTATTTCAGTTATCTCCCTTTCCGGATTTATAAATGTTGTATAGGTGGCTTTTACTTGTATTACAGCTTTGGTGGACTGGATTATTGTATCATTTATTTTTGGGAGATGGATATTGTACCTTTATTTTTCAGTTGTACAGTGATTCAGGTTTTTATCATAGCAGTTTTTCTTCAGCTCTGATATCTGTTTGGTTAGTAGATGATACTTTGCAGGTTGGACGCTTCGCCTATGCGGGGTTTCGTATAGGTGGCGGATCTGTTAGCGAGCCCGGGTCGCAGTCTCGACCCCCGGGGCGTGACATTTCCGATCTATCTTTAATCTAAGTATTCGGCGGATCATCACCACCCAAACAAACAACGATTTACCCCAAAATCGGCGCGTGGACTCGCGTGGCCTTGTGGATTCAAGGTGCAACCGCTCTCGTGGATTCGGAGCGAGGTACGTTCCTGGATTCGAAGCGTGCCACTGGGTGAAGACCGTGGATTCGGTTGGACGTCGTGGACTCGACGTTGGACGCTGTGGATTCAGCGTTGGGCGCGGATCGTGGATTCGAGAAGCGTCGTGGAGCGAGCGGGAAGATCTACTAGGAGCGTATGAAAAAGGTTGAGTCGTCTGTGAGTACGTTATATCACCTTGTACGTGTGTTAATTCTAGTGGATTTCGCCGTGTTATCGGTCCCGTGGTTTTTTACTCCGGTTTGGAGTTTTTCCACGTAAAAATCTTGCGTGTTCTTTTATTTTTCCGCATTGGGTTTATTTGCGCAATGATTTTTTGAGTGTTTATTGTTTACACCTATTCACCCCCCTCTAGGTGTTTTTTCCCCTATTTAGATCCATATTATTATAACCCAACAAGTGGTATCAGAGCGGGAATAGGGTTGTAAACAATGGTTGAAGGTGGAAACATCAATCGACCCCCTTTCTTTGATGGAACAAATTATGCGTACTGAAAAGTGCGGATGAAAGCCTTTTTAATTTCCATCGACGAAAGGGTGTGGCAATCAATTGAATTAGGATGGTCTAATCCAACTGAAATTTTAGATGATGTTCGCACCTTAAAACCTAGGTCGAAATGGACCAAGGAAGAAGTTGATTCATCTTCTTACAATGGCAAAGGAATTAATGCTCTATTTAATGCTTTGTCACAAACTGAATTCTCTTGCGTCTCGGCATGTGAGACTGCGAAGGAAATCTGGGATGTTCTTCAAGTTACGCATGAGGGTACTAACCTAGTGAAGATTCAGAAACTGCAAATGCTCACGAGCAAGTTTGACTCTATCTCTATGGCAGAGAATGAATCCTTCACTGATTATTACACACGATTGCAAGATATCGTAAACTCATGTGCTAACTTGGGAGAGAAGATTCCAGAATTTAAAGTTGTAAGAAAAATTCTAAGAACTCTTCCTGAACGATTTCGCCCGAAGGTCGCAGCCATTGAAACAATTAAACACCCGGACGAAATGCATGTAGAAGAATTAGTAGGTGCCTTACAAACTTATGAAATGACATTTCCTACTAACTATTCTTCTGGGAAAGCATCCTCTTCTAAGTCTTCAGGTTACGCATTGAAATCAACTAAAGAAGAAGACGCGGATTCATCCTCCTCGGACGACGACGAGAACCTTTCTATGGAGGACTTTGAGAAGCAGCTCGCTCTCTTGACAAGGAAGTTTCGCCGCAACTTCCGAAGGGGAAACTCAAGCAAAGCTCAATCCTTCGGAAAGTCCAAGAAAGGCAAGGGATTTTCAAGCCACAAGTCAAGGAAGCAAGAGGACTTCTCAAAGGATAAGAAAAATTCTGAGGGACAAGTTCAGTGCTTCAAATGTCGAGGCTACGGCCACATTTCAACGGAATGTCCTAACAAGAATCCGGCAAAGAAGAAGGCGATGCAAGTTGTTACTTGGGATGACAACTCCACGTCAAATGAGTCATCCTCAAGTGATGAAGAAGACAACGCGACAGCTTTCCACGCGTCCACTATATCTTCGCCCTTCATGTGCTTAATGGCAAGTACATCTGATTCACTGTCCAACTCAACTGTTGAAAAGATTGCAACGGACGATGAATCAGATGATTCGGAAGGTGAAGATTTTGCTTTAGCCTATCATAAGCTCTTAAGGGATTCAAGGAAACTGGCTAAGCAAAACAAGGGGTTGAAAGGGAGGTTGCAAGATCTCGTAGAAGAAGTAAAAAGGGTAACCTCTCACTCAACCGATCTTGAAGTGGAAAGGGACAATCTGATTATAACAAATGTTTCCCTTCAAGAGTCCAATGAGCAACTCGAGAAGAATTATATAGATATGGTGAACAAAGCGAATTACTTCTTGAAGCTCAACGGCGAGGCTCGACAGGAAAAATTGGAAATGACGGAGACCATACGCCAACTGAAGGACGACTTAAAGAGATTTTCTTCTGGAAGGAGTAAGTTGGACAGACTTCTTGGTCTTGGTCAAAGAAATAAGTTCGGTCTCGGATACACTCAAACTGGAGACATTCCAAGTTCGAGTGGGACAGTATTTGTGCCTCAGTCGGTATCTCCTCCTCCGACACCGGAATTCACGACAATCAACGACAACAAGCCTACCACATCCTCCTCGGAATCGACAAGAACCAAGGTATGTTTTCGTTGTGGCATTTCAGGGCACATAAGGAGAAATTGCAAGACGGAAGTCAAACGCACACCTCAAGCACCTCTTGCAATGACTACCAAGAAGGCGATTCCTCGAAAAACGACTGCAAACTATTTGAAGGAAAAGCGCCTTGATAGCTCACCGCTCAAGACGACATCATCAAGGAGCAGCAATTCTTCAAGCAAGACGCTTTCACCTAGGAGATCAACTTCACGATCATTACCGACGCATTCCAAAAAGGTTTGGGTGCGCAAAGGTGAAATCTACCCTTGTCTTGCTACTAATGTTTCCTTGCATGCATATGATAGTTCGTCTTGGTATTTGGATAGCGGGTGTTCCCGTCATATGACCGGCGATAAAAACTGTTTTCAAACATTTGAGAAAAACTCCGGAGGACTTGTTGTTTTCGGAGATGGTCGGTCTTCCAAAATTATTGGAAAGGGAACGGTAGCTATTCCAGATGGCCCGGTTCTAGATAATGTGTTATTTGTACATGGCCTTAAGACTAACCTCATAAGCATAAGTCAACTTTGTGATAGTGGTTATTCAGTTAATTTTTCATCTGATAAATGCACTGTAACTGACATGAACCATGCTTTCTTTTTAAAGGGGGTTAGATCAGAAAACAATTGTTATGTAGTTCCTCATAAGATTTCTGAAAAATGTAACCTAGCATCTTTGAAAAATGAAACACTTTGGCATGAAAGGCTAGGTCACATAAACTTTAAGGAACTTGCTAGAATTTCGAACAAAGTGTTACGGAATTTGAGTTGGCGTATTTCGTGAATGTAATATGTCTTGAAGATTGAAGATGAAGAAACTTCGGATCGTATACCTCAATCTCAAGAAAGAAGAATTCAAAAGGATCAGGTACGTTTAACTAAAGAATTTTGATGATCCGAATACTTCTTATAGAGTAGAAACACTTGGAAGAGTTTTTAATTGCTTTATCATCAAAAACTGGACATGGGACATGTTCAGGATCCGGATCAGAATGTGCAATCCGGATCCCGAAAGATGTGTTGTTCATACACTGCTTCAATCCGGATCACAGCTTCTGCAATCCGGATCCCGAACATGGTATTTTGCAACAATGTATGAACAATCCGGATCGGGGACTACGATCCGGATCCCGAACATCAATTTTTCTGGAAACCGTATTTCATGCTTCTGCAATCCGGATCGCCAAATCCAATCCGGATCGCCGACGGGATTTCTTTCCAGAAAAGTTTGTTTTTGATCCGAATATTCTTCCTAGGGTTTCTAACCTATAAATAGCCCTTCCTTTTCATTTCTAGGGCATCCGCAACAGATCGGCTGATTAAGAAAAGATAGCCGAAAGGAAAAATCCACATATATAGAGAAGAACGGAAATCATTAGATCTATTCAATGGTTCTTCATCTATATTGATTGATTTGATTCTAGGTTTTCCATACTCACATTTTGAGTAGAATCAAATCAATGAATACTTAGATGGTATTTCCGATCTATCTTTAATCTAAGTATTCGGCGGATCATCACCACCCAAACAAACAACGATTTACCCCAAAATCGGCTCGTGGACTCGCGTGGCCTTGTGGATTCAAGGTGCTACCGCTCTCGTGGATTCGGAGCGAGGTGCGTTCGTGGATTCGAAGCGTGCCATTGGGTGAAGACCGTGGATTCGGTTGGACGTCGTGGACTCGACGTTGGACGCTGTGGATTCAGCGTTGGGCGCGGATCGTGGATTCGAGAAGCGTCGTGGAGCGAGCGGGAAGATCTACTAGGAGCGTATGAAAAAGGTTGAGTCGTCTGTGAGTACGGTATATCACCTTGTACGTGTGTCAATTCTAGTGGATTTCGCCGTGTTATCGGTCCCGTGGTTTTTTACTCCGGTTTGGAGTTTTTCCACGTAAAAATCATGCGTGTTCTTTATTTTTTCCGCATTGGGTTTATTTTCGCAAAGATTTTTGAGTGTTTATTGTTTACACCTATTCACCCCCCCCTCTAGGTGTTTTTTCCCCTATTTAGATCCTTACTAACCTAAACCCAACAAGTGGTATCAGAGCGGGAATAGGGTTGTAAACAATGGTTGAAGGTGGAAACATCAATCGACCCCCTTTCTTTGATGGAACAAATTATGCGTACTGGAAAGTACGGATGAAAGCTTTCTTAATTTTCATCGACGAAAGGGTGTGGCAATCAATTGAATTAGGATGGTCTAATCCAACTGAAATTTTAGATGATGTTCGCACCTTAAAACCTAGGTCGAAATGGACCAAGGAAGAGATAGACTTATCTTCTTACAATGGCAAAGGGATTAATGCTCTATTTAATGCCTTGTCACAAACTGAGTTCTCTCGCGTCTCGGCATTTGAGACTGCGAAAGAAATCTGGGATGTTCTTCAAGTTACGCATGAGGGAACTAACCTAGTGAAGATTCAGAAACTGCAAATGCTCACGAGCAAGTTTGACTCTATCTCTATGGCAGAGAATGAATCCTTCACTGATTATTACACACGATTGCAAGATATCGTAAACTCATGTGCTAACTTGGGAGAGAAGATTCCAGAATTTAAAGTTGTAAGAAAAATTCTAAGAACTCTTCCTGAACGATTTCGCCCGAAGGTCGCAGCCATTGAAACAATTAAACACCCGGACGAAATGCATGTAGAAGAATTAGTAGGTGCCTTACAAACTTATGAAATGACATTTCCTACTAACTATTCTTCTGGGAAAGCATCCTCTTCTAAGTCTTCAGGTTACGCATTGAAATCAACTAAAGAAGAAGACGCGGATTCATCCTCCTCGGACGACGACGAGAACCTTTCTATGGAGGACTTTGAGAAGCAGCTCGCTCTCTTGACAAGGAAGTTTCGCCGCAACTTCCGAAGGGGAAACTCAAGCAAAGCTCAATCCTTCGGAAAGTCCAAGAAAGGCAAGGGATTTTCAAGCCACAAGTCAAGGAAGCAAGAGGACTTCTCAAAGGATAAGAAAAATTCTGAGGGACAAGTTCAGTGCTTCAAATGTCGAGGCTACGGCCACATTTCAACGGAATGTCCTAACAAGAATCCGGCAAAGAAGAAGGCGATGCAAGTTGTTACTTGGGATGACAACTCCACGTCAAATGAGTCATCCTCAAGTGATGAAGAAGACAACGCGACAGCTTTCCACGCGTCCACTATATCTTCGCCCTTCATGTGCTTAATGGCAAGTACATCTGATTCACTGTCCAACTCAACTGTTGAAAAGATTGCAACGGACGATGAATCAGATGATTCGGAAGGTGAAGATTTTGCTTTAGCCTATCATAAGCTCTTAAGGGATTCAAGGAAACTGGCTAAGCAAAACAAGGGGTTGAAAGCGAGGTTGCAGGAACTCGAAGATGAAGTAAAAAGGGTAACCTCTCACTCAACCGATCTTGAAGTGGAAAGGGACAATCTGATTAAGACAAATGTTTCCCTTCAAGAGTCCAATGAGCAACTCGAGAAGAATTATATGGATATGGTGAACAAAGCAAATTACTTCTTGAAGCTCAACGGCGAGGCTCGACAAGAAAAATTGGAAATGACGGAGACCATATGCCAACTAAAGGATGACTTAAAGAGATTTTCTTCTGGAAGGAGTAAGTTGGACAGACTGCTTGGTCTTGGTCAAAGAAATAAGTTCGGCCTCGGATACACTCAAACTGGAGACATTCCAAGTTCGAGTGGTACAGTGTTTGTGCCCCAGTCGGTATCTCCTCCTCCGACATCGGTGTTCACGACAAGCAACGACAACGAACCTACTACATCTTCCTCGGAATCGACAAGAACCAAGGTATGTTTTCGTTGTGACATTTCAGGGCACATAAGGAGATATTGCAAGACGGGAGCCAAACGCACACCTCAAGCACCTCTTGCAATGACTACCAAAAGGGCTATTCCTCAGAAATCAACTGCAATTCATTCAAAGGAAAAGAGCCTTGGTAGTACATCACTCAAGACGACATCTGTTGGGTTTAGGTTAATAAGGATCAAATAGGGGAAAAAACACCTAGAGGGGGGTGAATAGGTGTAAACAATAAACACTCAAAAATCTTTGTGCGATAAAACCCAATGCGGAAAAATAAAAGAACACACAAGATTTTTACGTGGAAAACTCCAAACCGGAGTAAAAAACCACGGGACCGATAACACGGCGAAATCCACTAGAGTTAACACACGTACAAGGTGATATAACGTACTCACAGACGACTCAACCTTTTACCATACGCCCCTAGTCGATCTTCTCCGCTCGCTCCACGACGCTTCTCGAATCCACGATTTGCGCCGCCAACGCTGAATCCACAGCGTCCAACGTCGAGTCCACGACGTCCGACCGAATCCACGGTCTTCACCCAATGGCACGCTTCGAATCCACGAACGCACCTCGCTCCGAATCCACGAGAGCGATGACACCTTGAATCCACAAGGCCACGCGAGTCCACGCGCCGATTCTGGGATAAATCGTTGTTTGTTTGGGTGGTGATGATCCGCCGAATACTTAGATCAAGAGTAGATCGGAAATACCATCTAAGTATTCATTAGTTTGATTCAACTCAAGATATGAGTATGAAAATCCTAGAATCAAACTAATCAATATAGATGAAGAACCATTAAATAGATCTAATGATTTCCGTTCTTCTCTATATGTGGATCTAAGGCCGTATAAAATGATATTTGAAAATGACGGCTCTATTTTCCGATTGCCCTAGAAATGAAATGGAAGGGCTATATATAGGTTAGAAACCCTAGGAAGAATATTCGGATCAAAAACAAACTTTTCTGGAAAGTTTTACCGACGGCGATCCGGATTGCATAAGCCACGATCCGGATCGCAGACGCACAGAATGCAGTTTCCAGAAAATCGCCTTTCGGGATCCGGATCATATTCCACGATCCGGATCGTTCATACATTTTCACAAAACCTCCCTTTCGGGATCCGGACTGCCCAAGCTGTGATCCGGATTGCAGCAATGTATGAACGAACACCTTTCGGGATCCGGATTGAAAGTCCACGATCCGGACCCTGAACATGTCCCATGTCCAGTTTTTGATGAATATGCAATTAAAACCTCTTCCAAGTGTTTCTACACTATATGAAGTATTCGGATCATCAAAATTATTTAGTTAAACGTACCTGATCCTTTTGAATTCTTCTTTCTTGAGATTGAGGTATATGATCCACAGCTATCTTCATCTTCAATCTTCAAGACTTAAACTATTCACGAAATACGCCAACTCAAATTCCGTAACAATCTCCCCCTTTGGCGGTTTCGTGACAAAACACAGATCCACAAAAGAAAATTCAAAAAGATATTTTTGTTGCTATCACCATACAACAAAAATTTACAAAAGAGTTCCAGGAATTAAATACATGAGACAAACTCCTAAGACAGACTCTAGACTTAGACATCTGCAATCTCTGCACACAGAAAACATTCTTGACAAACAAAATCGTTAGATACCTCAAGAATTGGAACATAGAAAACCAAATGCAGAGATAGAGTTTGATCTCACCATGACATTTAAAAGAATCAGATATGTGAAAGAACCATAGTTAAAACCAACATATCTTCTAAGCAGTTGAAAACCAAATGTCAAAGTATGTTAGTCCAACACCAACTTGTTAGTCATATTACATGCCCAAATAGTTAGTCAAATAGTTAGTATAGAAGCATGTCACAATCCACAAAAGAAAACCAAAGTTGAGTTGAGATTCATACTTACCTTGATATTCACAATCATTGTTCAGAGTTCTCGAAAAACTCTCTCATTCTCTCCCCCTTTTTGTCACAAAACGAAAGCCAAATAATTACAACACAAGGAGAGTCAACAACATAAACAGAAATCATAAGCCTGCAAAACAAACCACAAAAAAAAAACAAAGTCAGAGAAAATGATTATAACATAGATTTACTCCTGAGAGTCGGAGTCATCCGAGGTCGTGCAACCCATTTTCGCAAACAGCTTCTTCACAAGTCTCCTTACGGAGGATACTGACTTAGTCAAAGTAACTTGCGAGGCTGTAAGGATTTCCATCTCATTTTTCATGACATGAAGATCGCCTTTCATTTCAGAAAATTCAGCGGACAAACGTTCCTGTTCATTTGAAAGCCGCTGTTGTTCTTTGAAGATGGATGTGACCGAGGCATCATCGTCAGAAGTAGATGCAGGTGCCTTCTGTTTTTGAGGAACGGGGGCAGTTGAAGAAGTTGCATGAGGTCGAGCTCGTTGCCCAATTGGAGAAGGGGGATCATCCTGCTTTGTTGTCAAAGACTTGACAATGGTTGTCTCATTAATTGTCCCCAAACTATACAAATATGAGCTCGCGCTCGTGTCCACTTTAAATCTCCTAAGGATGCGCATTATAATCATTGGATATGGTAGTCGCTCAGAGGGATGTGAGTGTTCGACATACCGCGTCATCCTATTCCAAATGAGGTAGGGGATGTTCAGGTTTGCTCCCATTGCTGCAGTTGGGTTTCCAAGAAGATAAAGAAATAGCAACCTATCCCATCGGACGATTTTCGTGTTCATGTTGGGAAGAATGTTGTAGCAAATAATGAAGTTTAAGTACTTGTACTCCTTCTTGAGTTCCCTGGAGTAAACTGAATTTCCGGCAGATGTAGTATCCGGAGAGCAGGTTCCATCGACTACTATTCTCCAAGATTTGTCTGTGAAGACCTGAGTCTTCAAATAATGAACTCCGTCTGAGATGGCTGTCATACCGAGCACCTCTCCAATCAGTTGGGGAGTGACTTTGATCTTGATACCTTTTACAAAGGTATGAAATTCTCGGCGTCCATCAACTTCATCAATAAGACCCGCTGCATTCTGATAGAAGATCCGAACTGAGTGTGGACAGTACCCAGTTTTCTCAGGAAGTTGCAGATCGGACCAAGACCAACTTGATCAAACAGAGCTCCAAACTCTGCAGATCTATTCCTCATCTGTTGTACATTGACATGTCGTTCTCCTATGCATTCCCTCTTTTCAAACTCTTTGATTCGTGTGGAGCTGACGAATCCCTGAAATGGTGGCAGGTCGGCCATAGGTTCATTGATTGAAATGCCTTGGGCACCACTTCTTTTCCTTGCCAAGGTTTTCACTCTTTTTCCGGTAGGCTCCATTGGCGCCTTTCCTTTCTCAGCTGCAGTAGGAGGTTTAGATTTGTGAGCTTCAGCAGGAGCTTTCCCTTTTGCAGCAGTTGGGACAGGTACTTCAATTTCAATGTGCCCAATCAATCGATTCAGTTTCCGATTCAATCGGAGTCAGCTTTTGCTCTTTTTCCTCTTGCTCCTCTTCGGCTTTGCAGAGTCCTTCACATGAACCATGGCAGTGAGCAGTAAATGATCCAGGTGATCACCATTTTGTCAGTGCTTTGAGTTTTAGAAAAAGTCCTGTGAAAACCAACTCAAGAATATATGAAAAATCGTCAATTTTGAAAAATTTGAAAACATTGTACCTAGACAATCATAATCATATAGAGAAGCCAAGAATCAAATTAGTTTTCCAAAAAGAATTTTAAAAATAGATCAAATCCATGATTTACAAAAATTCCTCTTTTATGCCCTAAAACCGAATTTTTAGAAATCGAAGCCTAAAAACACGTTAATCAAGTGAAATCCCAGCATAAAAGTAAAACTAATTGATCCAGAGTTCTTATTTCAAAAGAAATTTGATCAAAAACCATTCACAAACGAAAAATTCCAACTTTTCAACTCACGTTTGGTGAAAAAACAGAAAAACTGTGAAAAACCGAGTTTTGATCATGAAAACTTACTTGAATCCGAAGAACTTTGAGTTTTGAAGCACCAGGAAGCAAGAAATCTAGAGAGAGAAACTCTAGAAGCTTGAAAACCAGAAATTAGGGTAAAGAAATCTCGAATCTGAAAGTTTCTATATAGAACCCTAGCCGCGATCCGGATCGGCCGAGAATGTGATCCGGACCGGCCACACGCGGGAAAAATCCTGCGTTCGGGATCCGGATCACTTGCCACGATCCGGATCGGCTACACCTTTTTCTTCAGAAAAATTAAGAAAAATACAATAAAATCCAGAAAAAGTATGTAAGCACTTTATCATGTCAACTTTAAACAAAAGACATCGTTTCACACAACAAGAAATAGATTATGAAAAATCTATCAAAAATATCCAAAAATGAAACGAAGATTTACGAAAGTTAAAACACTTAAAGTTGAACAACTTCAATTACATCTATCTTGATCCTATGTGTAATGTCTTTATCAAATCATCAATTTCAGTAAAGAAAATGAAGTACCAAGATCAATAGATGTTTGAAATCCCAGATAAGTTAAATAATATATCTAGACAATCTGTTGAAGGAGTGGCTCTTTGAGCATCTTAAATAAAAATCCCACCTTATACCAACCATGAAATACGACTGAGTCAAGTATTTCAATATGAATTTCATCAACAATTTTTCAATCAAAAATTTGCTTTTCATTCATGGAGTTTCTTTTTCTTTGATTTTCTCCATGTGGTGGTAGTTTTCACACTCCTCACTGGGATGTAACTCTTTCCACATCTTTTGAGCATTTCACATTTCATTGACTCCCCCTCAATTGGCTATCAATTATTTAATATATAAGGTATTCAACCAAACCATTGATCTCGAATTCATACTCGACCAAGCAATCAAATATGATAATGACTATACCAAGAGATCATTGAGAGAGAAATTGACTTTGATCACAAAAAGATGGTTTAATTAACGTAAATGATCATTGCAACATTGAAATATTATGACATCAAAAACATAATAAATTTCTAAATGCATAAAAGGATGCAATTAAAGTCAATTATGATATATGCTCAATTAGTGTGCTATGTACAGAACATAGACAAAGAACAAAACAAAACAAAAAACAAAAACAAAAACAAAACCTAATCTAAGCAAAGGTTTCAAAAGAGTTTATTTCAAAGAAAGCATGCCAATTGCTTTACGCAAATGAATAAAACGTTTTTGATCCAAAGGTTTTGTTAAGATGTCGGCTAATTGATCTTCAGTTGAAATGTATGACAGTTGAAGAATGTTTGATTCAACTAGCTCTCTAAGAAAATGATATCTAAGTTCAATATGTTTTGTTCTAGAGTGCAACACAGGGTTTTTAGAAATGTTAATGGCACTAGTGTTGTCACATAAAATGGTTACCGAAGATGTTGAAATTCGGAAATCACTCAACACGCTCTTCATCCAAATCAATTGGGTTGAGCAACTTCCTGCAGAAATGTACTCCGCTTCGGCAGTCGAGAGTGCTATGCAGTTCTGTTTCTTACTGTGCCATGCAACAAGGCAGTGGCCAAGATAGAAGCATGCACCACTCGTGCTTTTCCGGTCATCCACCGATCCAGCCCAATCGGCATCTGAGTATCCAACAATATCCAAAGTCGTTCCCATAGGATACCAAATTCCGAAATTGATTGTACCTTTGATATACCGGATGATCCGTTTCACCGCTTTCAGGTGAACCTCCTTCGGTGCTGATTGATATCTCGCACAAATCCCAACACTGAAGGATATATCCGGGCGACTAGCCGTGAGATATAGTAGACTTCCAATCATACTGCGGTACAGTTTCTCGTCTACATTCTCACTTTGTGATTCACTTCCAAGTCCCTTATGGCTAGTTCCCATTGGAGTTGGAAAATCTTTCGAATTTTCAAGGTCAAACTTTTTGACCAACTCCAGTGCATACTTGGATTGACACAAGTGAATTCCTTCATCGTTTTGCTTAACTTGTAATCCAAGAAAATAATTCAACTCGCCCATCATGGACATCTCAAATTCGCTTTCCATGGTCTCCGCGAATTTAGAAGCATCAGTATTTCTCGTTGCTCCAAAAACAATGTCATCAACATAGATTTGAGCAACTATGAAATTGTTTTGATAATGCTTCACAAAGAGAGTCCTGTCAGCTCCCCCTCGAGTGTAGCCCTTTTCCAAAAGGTGCTTTGTCAACCTTTCGTACCATGCTCGCGGTGCTTGTTTCAGACCGTAAAGAGCCTTTTTCAGTCGAAAAACATGGTTAGGTAGTTTATGATCCACAAAACCTTTCGGTTGAGCTACATAAACTTCCTCATTTAAAAATCCATTTAAAAAGGCGCTCTTAACGTCCATTTGAAATAATCTGATTTTAAAATGACAAGCAATCGCAAACAATATACGAATGGACTCGAGTCTAGCTACTGGGGCGAAGGTTTCATCAAAGTCTATACCTTCTACTTGAGAATAGCCTTGAGCAACTAACCTTGCTTTGTTCCGGATGATAGTACCTTCTTCGTTTTTCTTGTTCTTGAAGATCCATTTGGTACCTATCACATTGTGTTGCTTCGGAGGCTTCGTCAGTTCCCAGACTTTGTTTCGCTCGAATTGATGGAGCTCTTCCTGCATTGCTTTAATCCAATAATCATCTTGGAGAGCTTCATCAACATTCCTTGGTTCGATTTGAGATACATAGCATGCAAATCCGCAAACCAATTGTCTCCGTGTTCTAACTCCTTCTTGTGGATCTCCAATTATGTTCGATTCAGGGTGATCCTTGGAGATGCGTAACGTCTGAGGTAGAGGAGTAGGCGGAGGAACACGAGATGATTCCTGCACATCACATGAGCTTGAAGAACCGTTAGATGCATCAACATTATTATCGAAAGAATTGTTAGAAGAAGATGCATTAGCAGGTGTATCATCATCAAGAGAGATATCGAGGGTAGATTTTTCAGATTCAAAGTGAAAAGCTTCATCTACCTTAACATTTATCGATTCTACGATCGTCTTAGATTCTAAGTTAAAAACTCGATATGCTCTGCTGTTTGTAGAATAACCTAAGAAAATCCCTTCGTCACTTCGAGAGTCAAATTTTCCAAGATTTTCACGATCACGTAAAATAAAACACCGACTCCCAAAAATGCGAAAATATTTGATGTTAGGTTTTCTACAAAACCAAAGTTCATATGGTGTATTCAAAGTCCCCGGGCGCAAATACACTCGATTGATAACATAAACAGCAGTGTTCACCGCTTCAGCCCAAAAATATAAAGGTAAGTTCCGGCTGTGAAGCATAACACGTGCCATTTCCTGTACGACCCTGTTTTTGCGCTCGACTACACCATTTTGTTGAGGTGTGTAAGGTGCGGAGAATTCATGTTTAATGCCATTAGAAACACAAAAATCAATGAATTTGGAATTTATGAATTCACCACCTCTATCACTCCTCACTCGAGTAATCCTTTCATTCTTTTCTATCATAATACGATTGCAGATTTCGAGAAAAGAATCAAAGGTATCAGCTTTTTCTTTTAGAAAGGCTACCCAAGTATATCTAGAAAAATCATCAACCAACAAGAAAATATACCATTTACCTCCCAGAGATGGTTGACGAGTTGGCCCCATTAAGTCCATATGCAAAAGTTCCAAAGGCCGTTTTGTACCTATGTGGTTCAAATTCTTGTGTGCAGTCCTAGACTGTTTTCCCTTTTGGCAACCGCCACACACAAGGTTTTGTTCAAAAGAAAGTTTCGGAACCCCCTTGACCACATCTTTATTTGAAATTCTAGAAAGTTCCTTAAAGTTTATGTGACCTAGCCTTTCATGCCAAAGTGTTTCGTTTTTCAAAGATGCTAGGTTACATTTTTCAGAAATTTTAGAAGGAACTACATAACAGTTGTTTTCTGATCTAACCCCCTTTAAAAAGAAAGCATGGTTCAAGTCAGTTACAGTGCATTTATCAGATGAAAAATTAACTGAATAACCACTATCACACAGTTGACTTATGCTTATGAGGTTAGTCTTTAGGCCATGAACAAATAATACATTATCTAGAACCGGGCCATCTGGAATAGCTACCGTTCCCTTTCCAACAATTTTGGAAGACCGGCCATCTCCGAAAACAACAAGTCCTCCGGAGTTTTTCTCAAAGGTTTGAAAACAGTTTTTATCACCGGTCATATGACGGGAACACCCGCTATCCAGGTACCAAGACGAACCATCATATGCATGCAAGGAAACAGTGGTAGCAAGACAGGGAAAGATCTCACCTTTGCGCACCCAAACCTTTTTGGTATGCGACTGTAGTGCTCGTGGAGTTGATTTCCTAGGTGAGGGCGTCTTGCTTGAAGAATTGCTGCTCCTTGAAGATGTCGTCTTGAGCGATGTACTACCAAGGCTCTTTTCCGTCAATTTGATTGGAGTTGTTTCCCGAGGAATAGCCCTTTTGGTAGTTGTTGCAAGATGTTCTTGAGGTGTGCGTTTGGCTCCAGTCTTGCAGTTTCTTCTGATGTGCCCTGAAATGCCACAACGAAAACATACCTTGGATCTTGTCGATTCCGAAGAAGATGTAGTAGGTTCGTTGTCGTTGCTTGGCGTGAACACCGGTGTCGGAGGAGGAGATACCGACGAAGGCACAAATACCGTACCACTCGAACTTGGAATGTCTCCAGTTTGAGTGTATCCGAGGCCGAACTTGTTTCTTTGACCGAGACCAAGGAGTCTGTCCAACTTACTCCTTCCAGAAGTAAATCTCTGTAAGTCATCCTTTAGTTGGCGTATGGTCTCTGTCATTTCAGATTTTTCCTGTCGGGCCTCGCCGTAGAGCTTCAAGAAGTAATTCGCTTTGTTCACCATGTCCATATAACTTCTTCTCGAATTGCTCATTGGACTCTTGAAGGGAAACATTTGTCTTAATAAGATTGTCCCTTTCCGCTTCAAGATCGGTTGAGATAGAGGTTACTCTTTTTACTTCAACTTCAAGCTCCAGTAATCTCTCTTTCAACCCCTTGTTTTGTTTAGCCAGTTTCTTTGAATCCCTCAGAAGTTGATGGTAGGCTAAAACAAAATCTTCACCTTCCGAATTATCTGACTCATCGTCCGTTGCAATCTTTTCCACAGTGGAGTTGGACAGTGAGTCGGATGTACTTGCCATTAAGCACATGAAGGATGAAGGTTTGGTGGACGCGTGGAAAGCTGTCGCGTTGTCTTCTTCATCACTTGACGATGACTCATTTGACGTGGAGTTGTCATCCCAAGTGACTGCTTGCATCGCTTTCTTCTTAGCCGGATTCTTGTTGGGACATTCAGTTGCTATGTGGCCGTAGCCTCGACATTTGAAACACTGAACTTGTCCCTCAGAACTTTTCTTATCCTTTGAGAAGTTCTCTTGGCTTCTTGACTTGTGACTTGAAGTACCCTTGCCTTTCTTCGACTTTCCGAAGGATTGAGGTTTGCTTGAATTTCCCCTTCGAAAGTTGCGGCGAAACTTCCTTGTCAAGAGAGCGAGCTGCTTCTCAAAGTCCTCCATAGAAATGTTCTCGTCGTCGTCCGAGGAGGATGAATCCGCGTCTTCTTCTTTAGTTGATTTCAATGCGTAACCTGAAGACTTAGAAGAGGATGCCTTTCCAGAAGAATAGTTAGTAGGAAAAGTCATTTCATAAGTTTGTAAAGCACCTACTAATTCTTCTACACGCATTTCGTCCGGGTGTTTAATTGTTTCAATGGCTGCAACCTTCGGGCGAAATCGTTCAGGAAGAGTTCTTAGAATTTTTCTTACAACTTTAAATTCTGGAATCTTCTCTCCCAAGTTAGCACATGAGTTCACGATGTCTTGCAATCGTGTGTAATAGTCAGTGAAGGATTCATTCTCTGCCATAGAGATAGAGTCAAACTTGCTCGTGAGCATTTGCAGTTTCTGAATCTTCACTAAGTTAGTTCCCTCATGCGTAACTTGAAGAACATCCCAGATTTCTTTCGCAGTCTCACATGCCGAGACGCGAGAGAACTCAGTTTGTGACAAAGCATTAAATAGAGCATTAATCCCTTTGCCATTGTAAGAAGATAAGTCTATCTCTTCCTTGGTCCATTTCGACCTAGGTTTTAAGGTGCGAACATCATCTAAAATTTCAGTTGGATTAGACCATCCTAATTCAATTGATTGCCACACCCTTTCGTCGATGGAAATTAAGAAAGCTTTCATCCGTACTTTCCAGTACGCATAATTAGTTCCATCAAAGAAAGGGGGTCGATTGATGTTTCCACCTTCAACCATTGTTTACAACCCTATTCCCGCTCTGATACCACTTGTTGGGTTTAGGTTAATAAGGATCTAATAGGGGAAAAAACACCTAGAGGGGGGTGAATAGGTGTAAACAATAAACACTCAAAAATCATTGTGCGATAAAACCCAATGCGGAAAAATAAAAGAACACACAAGATTTTTACGTGGAAAACTCCAAACCGGAGTAAAAAACCACGGGACCGATAACACGGCGAAATCCACTAGAGTTAACACACGTACAAGGTGATATAACGTACTCACAGACGACTCAACCTTTTACCATACGCCCCTAGTCGATCTTCTCCGCTCGCTCCACGACGCTTCTCGAATCCACGATTTGCGCCGCCAACGCTGAATCCACAGCGTCCAACGTCGAGTCCACGACGTCCGACCGAATCCACGGTCTTCACCCAATGGCACGCTTCGAATCCACGAACGCACCTCGCTCCGAATCCACGAGAGCGATAACACCTTGAATCCACAAGGCCACGCGAGTCCACGCGCCGATTTTGGGATAAATCGTTGTTTGTTTGGGTGGTGATGATCCGCCGAATACTTAGATCAAGAGTAGATCGGAAATACCATCTAAGTATTCATTAGTTTGATTCAACTCAAGATATGAGTATGAAAACCTAGAATCAAACTAATCAATATAGATGAAGAACCATTAAATAGATCTAATGATTTCCGTTCTTCTCTATATGTGGATCTAAGGCCGTATAAAATGATATTTGAAAATGACGGCTCTATTTTCCGATGCCCTAGAAATGAAATGGAAGGGCTATTTATAGGTTAGAAACCCTAGGAAGAATATTCGGATCAAAAACAAACTTTTCTGGAAAGTTTTACCGACGGCGATCCGGATTGCATAAGCCACGATCCGGATCGCAGACGCACAGAATGCAGTTTCCAGAAAATCGCCTTTCGGGATCCGGATCATATTCCACGATCCGGATCGTTCATACATTTTCACAAAACCTCCCTTTCGGGATCCGGACTGCCCAAGCTGTGATCCGGATTGCAGCAATGTATGAACGAACACCTTTCGGGATCCGGATTGAAAGTCCACGATCCGGACCCTGAACATGTCCCATGTCCAGTTTTTGATGAATATGCAATTAAAACCTCTTCCAAGTGTTTCTACACTATATGAAGTATTCGGATCATCAAAATTATTTAGTTAAACGTACCTGATCCTTTTGAATTCTTCTTTCTTGAGATTGAGGTATATGATCCGAAGTTTCTTCATCTTCAATCTTCAAGACTTAAACTATTCACGAAATACGCCAACTCAAATTCCGTAACAACATCATCAAGGAGCAGCAATTCTTCGAGCAAGACGCTGTCACCTAGGAGATCAACTGCACGATCATTACCAACGCACTTCAAAAAGGTTTGGGTGCGCAAAGGTGAGATTTTTCCCTGTCTCGCTACCAATGTTTCCTTGCATGCATATGATAGTTCGTCTTGGTATTTGGATAGCGGGTGTTCCCGTCATATGACCGGCGATAAAAACTGTTTTCAAACTTTTGAGAAAAACTCCGGAGGACTTGTTGTTTTCGGAGATGGTCGGTCTTCCAAAATTGTTGGAAAGGGAACGGTAGCTATTCCAGATGGCCCGGTTCTAGATAATGTATTATTTGTTCATGGCCTTAAGACTAACCTCATAAGCATAAGTCAACTGTGTGATAGTGGTTATTCAGTTAATTTTTCATCTGATAAATGCACTGTAACTGACATGAACCATGCTTTCTTTTTAAAGGGGGTTAGATCAGAAAACAACTGTTATGTAGTTCCTTCTAAGATTTCTGAAAAATGTAACCTAGCATCTTTGAAAAATGAAACACTTTGGCATGAAAGGCTAGGTCACATAAACTTTAAGGAACTTGCTAGAATTTCAAATAAAGATGTGGTCAAGGGGGTTCCGAAACTTTCTTTTGAACAAAACCTTGTGTGTGGCGGTTGCCAAAAGGGAAAACAGTCTAGGACTGCACACAAGAATTTGAACCACATAGGTACAAAACGGCCTTTGGAACTTTTGCATATGGACTTAATGGGGCCAACTCGTCAACCATCTCTGGGAGGTAAATGGTATATTTTCTTGTTGGTTGATGACTTTTCTAGATATACTTGGGTAGCCTTCTTAAAAGAAAAAGCTGATACCTTTGATTCTTTTCTCGAAATCTGCAATCGTATTATGATAGAAAAGAATGATAGGATTACTCGAGTTAGGAGTGATAGAGGTGGGGAATTCATAAATTCCAAATTCATTGACTTTTGCTCCTCTAATGGCATTAAACATGAATTCTCCGCACCTTACACACCTCAACAAAATGGTGTAGTCGAGCGCAAAAACAGGGTCGTACAGGAAATGGCACGTGCTATGCTTCACAGCCGGAACTTACCTTTTTATTTTTGGGCTGAAGCGGTTAACACTGCTGTTTATGTTATCAATCGCGTGTATTTGCGCCCGGGGACATTGAATACACCATATGAACTTTGGTGTTGTAGAAAACCTAACATCAAATATTTTCGCATCTTTGGGAGTCGGTGTTTTATTTTACGAGATCGTGAGAATCTTGGAAAATTTGACTCTCGAAGTGACGAAGGGATTTTCTTAGGTTATTCTACAAATAGCAGAGCTTATCGAGTTTTTAACTTAGAATCTAAGACGATCGTAGAATCGATAAATGTTAAGGTAGATGAAGCTTTTCATTTTGAATCTGAAAAATCTACCCTCGATATCTCTCTTGATGATGATACACCTGCTAATGCATCTTCTTCTAACAATTCTTTCGATAATAATGTTGATGCATCTAACGGTTCTTCAAGCTTATCTGATGTGCAGGAATCATCTCGTGTACCTCCGCCTACTCCTCTACCTCAAACGTTACGCATCTCCAAGGATCACCCTGAATCGAACATAATTGGAGATCCACAAGAAGGAGTTAGAACACGGAGACAATTGGTTTGCGGATTTGCATGCTATGTATCACAAATCGAACCAAGGAATGTTGATGAAGCTCTCCAAGATGATTATTGGATTAAAGCAATGCAGGAAGAGCTCCATCAATTCGAGCGAAACAAAGTCTGGGAACTGACGAAGCCTCCGAAGCAACACAATGTGATAGGTACCAAATGGATCTTCAAGAACAAGAAAAACGAAGAAGGTACTATCATCAGGAACAAAGCAAGGTTAGTTGCTCAAGGCTATTCTCAAGTAGAAGGTATAGACTTTGATGAAACCTTCGCCCCTGTAGCTAGACTCGAGTCCATTCGTATATTGTTTGCGATCGCTTGTCATTTCAAAATCAGATTATTTCAAATGGACGTTAAGAGCGCCTTTTTAAATGGATTTTTAAATGAGGAAGTTTATGTAGCTCAACCGAAAGGTTTTGTGGATCATAAACTACCTAACCATGTTTTTCGACTGAAAAAGGCTCTTTACGGTCTGAAACAAGCACCGCGAGCATGGTACGAAAGGTTGACAAAGCACCTTTTGGAAAAGGGCTACACTCGAGGGGGAGCTGACAGGACTCTCTTTGTGAAGCATTATCAAAACAATTTCATAGTTGCTCAAATCTATGTTGATGACATTGTTTTTGGAGCAACGAGAGATAATGATGCTTCTAAATTCGCGGAGACCATGGAAAGCGAATTTGAGATGTCCATGATGGGCGAGTTGAATTATTTTCTTGGATTACAAGTTAAACAAAACGATGAAGGAATTCACTTGTGTCAATCCAAGTATGCACTGGAGTTGGTCAAAAAGTTTGATCTTGAAAATTCTAAGGATTTTCCAACTCCAATGGGAACTAGCCATAAGGGACTTGGAAGTGAATCACAAAGTGAGAATGTAGACGAGAAACTGTACCGCAGTATGATTGGAAGTCTACTATATCTCACGGCTAGTCGCCCGGATATATCCTTCAGTGTTGGGATTTGTGCGAGATATCAATCAGCACCGAAGGAGGTTCACCTGAAAGCGGTGAAACGGATCATCCGATATATCAAAGGTACAATCAATTTCGGAATTTGGTATCCTATGGGAACGACTTTGGATATTGTTGGATACTCAGATGCCGATTGGGCTGGATCGGTGGATGACCGGAAAAGCACGAGTGGTGCATGCTTCTATCTTGGCCACTGCCTTGTTGCATGGCACAGTAAAAAGCAGAACTGCATAGCACTCTCGACTGCCGAAGCGGAGTACATTTCTGCAGGAAGTTGTTCAACCCAATTGATTTGGATGAAAAGCGTGTTGAGCGATTTCCGGATTTCAACATCTTCGGTAACCATTTTATGTGACAACACTAGTGCCATTAACATTTCAAAAAACCCTGTGTTGCACTCTAGAACAAAACATATTGAACTTAGATATCATTTTCTTAGAGAGCTAGTTGAATCAAACATTCTTCAACTGTCATATATTTCAACTGAGGATCAATTAGCCGATATCTTAACAAAACCTTTGGATCAAAAACGTTTTATTCACTTGCGTAAAGCAATTGGCATGCTTTCCTTGAAATAAACTCTTTTGAAACCTTTGCTTAGGTTAGGTTTTGTTTTTGTTTTTGTTTTGTTCTTTATCTATGTTTGTACATAGGACATTAATTGAGCATATATCTTAATTGACTTTAATTGCATCCTTTTATGCATTTAGAAATCTATTATGCATTTGATGTCATAATACTCCAATGTTGCAATGATCATTTACGTTAATTAAATCAACCTTTTGTGATCAAAGTCAATTTCTCTCTCAATGATCTCTTGGTATAGTCATTATCATATTTGATTGCTTAGTCGAGTATGAATTCGAGATCAATGGTTTGGTTGAATACTTTATATATTAATAATTGATAGCCAATTGAGGGGGAGTCAATGAAATGTGAAATGCTCAAAAGATGTGGAAAGAGTTACATCCCAATGAGGAGTGTGAAAACTACCACCACATGGAGAAAATGAAAGAAAAAGATACTCCATGAATGAAAAGCAAACTTTTTGTTTTGGAAATTGTTGATGAAACTCATATTGAAATACTTGACTCAGTCGTATTTCATGGTTGGTATAAGGTGGGATTTTTAATAAAAGATGCTCAAAGAGCCACTCCTTCAACAGATTGTCTAGATATATTATCTAACTTATTTGGGATTTCAAACATCTATTGATCTTGGTATTTCATTTTCTTTACCAAAATTGATGATTTGATAAAGGCATTACACATAAGATCAGGATAGATGTAATTGAAATTGTTCAACTTTAAGTGTTTTAACTTTCGTAAATTTTCGTTTCATTTTTGGATATTTTTGATAGATTTTTCATAATCTATTTCTTGTTGTGTGAAACGATGTCATTTGTTTAAAGTTGACATGGTAATGTGCTTACATACTTTTTCTGGTTTTTATTGAATTTTTCTAAATTTTTCTGAAGAAAAAGGTGTAGCCGATCCGGATCGGGTCAAGTGATCCGGATCCCGAACGCAGGATTTTTCCTGCGGGTGG
Organism: Tillandsia fasciculata; assembly: GCA_029168755.2. Classification (NCBI taxonomy): domain Eukaryota; kingdom Viridiplantae; phylum Streptophyta; class Magnoliopsida; order Poales; family Bromeliaceae; genus Tillandsia; species Tillandsia fasciculata. The sequence goes on along the minus strand of JAQOTM010000801.1, from coordinate 17,065 downwards.
CCGATCCGGATCACATTCTCGACCGATCCGGATCACGGCTAGGGTTTTTATAAAAACATACAGATTCTTGATTTCTTTTACCCTAATCTTTTGTTCTCAAGTCTCTAGAGCTTCTCTCTCTAGATTTCTTGCTTTTGGAGCCTCAAAACTCAAAGTTCTTCGGATTCAAGTAAGTTTTATTGATCAAAACTCGGTTTTTACAGTTTTTCATCAAACGTGAGTTGAAATCTTGGATCTTTTTCGTTTGTGATTGGTTTTTGATCAAATTTCTTTTGAAATAAGAACTCTGGGTCAATTAGTTTTGCTTTTATGCTGGGATTTCATCTGATTAACGAGTTTTTAGCCTTCGATTTCTAAAAATTCGGTTTTAGGGCATAAAAGAGGAATTTTTGTAAATCATGAAATTGATCTATTTTTAAAATTCTTTTTGGAAAACTAATTTGATTCTTGGCTTCTCTACATGATTATGATTGTCTAGGTACAATGTTTTCAAATTTTTCAAAATTGACAATTTTTCATATGTTCTTGAGTTGGTTTCACAGGACACTTTCTTAAACCTAAGCACTAGATCAATGGCATTCTCCTGGTTGATTCTGTTACTAGTCGCAATGATGTCCGGAAGTTCATCTGTTAAAGACGAACCAGGCGTTTCAACTCGAGACAAACCAAACGAAGCTAATGAGGACAGCTCAGATTACAATGAGGAAGAATGGGATGAATTCTTCAAGGATGTTCAGCGAAAAATTGATGAAGAGGACAGGAAATTCACCAAAGGAAAGAGACTTATGAAATCTGCCTCTACGACCAGACAATATACAAGAAGAAGGAAAGTCCAAAGAAGTACGAGTCAGCATAGTGGGCCTCTCACCAGAGCACGCTCACTTTCTGGAATTCTGCAAACTGAATCTCCATGGACTGCAGGACCAGATGCGCCATCTGCATCTACACAGCGTCCATCTCACTCAAAGACACGGACAACTGAGACAGAAATTTTGGAATCGATTTGTCAGGAACAACACCGACTCTCTGCTACACAAGAGAGAATATCGAAAGAGCTTCAGCAGATCTCTTCTGAACACAAGAAGATCAAGAAAAAGTACTCAAATCTTAAGGATTTGCTTAAAGGATTTTGAGCAAGCTGTGCTGTACTAGTTCAGATTCTTCAGACTGAGCCGCACCTACTGTTCACCTTGTCTACTTTAGCTCTTAGTTTTCAGGACGTTGTTTTTCTCTCTCCTTTTAGTTTCGGTTTCAGTTTGTGCATACTATTAGGACTTTATGTTTCTTTACTCTCCTTACATATTGTAGCTCATGCTACGTTTTGGCTTTGTTTTGTGACAAAAAGGGGGAGAGAGTTTGAGAGAGAGTTAGAGTTAACAATGAACTTTGAACAATGATTGTGAATATCAATGACTAATCAAGGTAAGTATGACCTCAACTCAACTTTGGTTTTTCTTTTGTGATTTATTTTACATGCTTCTATACTAACTATTCGACTGACTATTTGGGCATGTAATATGACTAACAAGTTGTTGTTGAACTAACATACTTTGACATTTGGTTTTTAATTGCTTAGAAGATATGTTGGTTTTAACTATGATTCTCTTACATATCTGAATTTTTCAAATGTCATGATGAGAAAAACTCTATCTCTGTAGCTGGTTTTTGAATGTTTCAATTCTTGAGGTATCTAACGATTTTGTTTGTCAAGAATGCTTTCTGTGTGCAGAGATTACAGATGTCTAAGTCTAGAGTCTGTTTTAGGAGTTTATCTCATGTTTTTAATTTCTGGAACTCTTTTGTAAATTTTTGTTGTATGGTGATAGCAACAAAAATATCCTTTTTGAATTTTCTTTTGTGGATTTGTGTTTTGTCACGAAACCGCCAAAGGGGGAGATTGTTACGGAATTTGAGTTGGCGTATTTCGTGAATGTGTTAAGTCTTGAAGATTGAAGATGAAGAAACTTCGGATCGTATACCTCAATCTCAAGAAAGAAGAATTCAAAAGGATCAGGTACGTTTAACTAAAGAATTTTGATGATCCGAATACTTCTTATAGTGTAGAAACACCTGGAAGAGGTTTTAATTGCTTAATCATCAAAAACTGGACATGGGACATGTTCAGGATCCGGATCAGGCTGTGCAATCCGGATCCCGAAAGGTGTGTTGTTCATACACTGCTTCAATCCGGATCACAGCTTCTGCAATCCGGATCCCGAACATGGTATTTTGCAAAATGTATGAACAATCCGGATCGGGGACTATGATCCGGATCCCGAACATCAATTTTTCTGGAAACCGTATTTCATGCTTCTGCAATCCGGATCGCCAAATCCAATCCGGATCGCCGACGGGATTTCTTTCCAGAAAAGTTTGTTTTTGATCCGAATATTCTTCCTAGGGTTTCTAACCTATAAATAGCCCTTCCTTTTCATTTCTAGGGCATCCGCAACAGATCGGCTGATTAAGAAAAGATAGCCGAAAGGAAAAATCCACATATATAGAGAAGAACGGAAATCATTAGATCTATTCAATGGTTCTTCATCTATATTGATTGATTTGATTCTAGGTTTTCCATACTCACATTTTGAGTAGAATCAAATCAATGAATACTTAGATGGTATTTCCGATCTATCTTTAATCTAAGTATTCGGCGGATCATCACCACCCAAACAAACAACGATTTACCCCAAAATCGGCGCGTGGACTCGCGTGGCCTTGTGGATTCAAGGTGCTACTGCTCTCGTGGATTCGGAGCGAGGTGCGTTCGTGGATTCGAAGCGTGCCATTGGGTGAAGACCGTGGATTCGGTTGGACGTCGTGGACTCGACGTTGGACGCTGTAGATTCAGCGTTGGGCGCGGATCGTGGATTCGAGAAGCGTCGTGGAGCGAGCGGGAAGATCTACTAGGAGCGTATGAAAAAGGTTGAGTCGTCTGTGAGTACGGTATATCACCTTGTACGTGTGTCAATTCTAGTGGATTTCGCCGTGTTATCGGTCCCGTGGTTTTTTACTCCGGTTTGGAGTTTTTCCACGTAAAAATCTTGCGTGTTCTTTATTTTTTCCGCATTGGGTTTATTTTCGCAAAGATTTTTGAGTGTTTATTGTTTACACCTATTCACCCCCCCCCTCTAGGTGTTTTTTCCCCTATTTAGATCCTTACTAACCTAAACCCAACACAAAAAATGTGGTTAAGGGGGTTCCGAAACTTTCTTTTGAACAAAACCTTGTGTGTGGCGGTTGCCAAAAGGGAAAACAGTCTAGGACTGCACACAAGAACTTGAACCACATAGGTACAAAACGGCCTTTGGAACTTTTGCATATGGATTTAATGGGGCCAACTCGTCAACCATCTCTGGGAGGTAAATGGTATATTTTCTTATTGGTTGATGACTTTTCTAGATATACTTGGGTAGCATTTTTAAAAGAAAAGGCTGATACCTTTGATTCTTTTCTCGAAATCTGCAATCGTATTATGACTGAAAAGAATGATAGGATTACTCGAGTTAGGAGTGATAGAGGTGGGGAATTCATAAATTCCAAATTCATTGATTTTTGCACTTCTAATGGCATTAAACATGAATTCTCTGCACCTTACACACCTCAACAAAATGGTGTAGTCGAGCGCAAAAACAGGGTCGTACAGGAAATGGCACGTGTTATGCTTCACAGCCGGAACTTACCTTTCTATTTTTGGGCTGAAGCGGTAAACACTGCTGTTTATGTTATTAATCGCGTGTATTTGCGCCCGGGGACATTGAATACACCATATGAACTTTGGTTCTGTAGAAAACCTAACATCAAGTATTTTCGTATCTTTGGGAGTCGGTGTTTTATTTTACGTGATCGTGAGAATCTTGGAAAATTTGACTCTCGAAGTGACGAAGGGATTTTCTTAGGTTATTCTACAAACAGCAGAGCTTATCGAGTTTTTAACTTAGAATCTAAGACGATCGTAGAATCGATAAATGTTAAGGTAGATGAAGCTTTTCACTTTGAATCTGAAAAATCTACCCTCGATATCTCTCTTGATGATGATACACCTGCTAATGCATCTTCTTCTAACAATTCTTTCGATAATAATGATGCATCTAACGGTTCTTCAAGTTTATCTGATGTGCAGGAATCATCTCGTGTACCTCCGTCTACTCCTCTACCTCAAACGTTACGCATCTCCAAGGATCACCCTGAATCGAACATCATTGGAGATCCACAAGAAGGAGTCAGAACACGGAGACAATTGGTTTGCGGATTTGCATGCTACGTATCTCAAATCGAACCAAAGAACATTGATGAAGCTCTTCAGGATGACTACTGGATTAAAGCAATGCAGGAAGAGCTCCATCAATTCGAGCGAAACAAAGTCTGGGAATTAACGAAGCCTCCGAAGCAACACAATGTGATAGGTACCAAATGGATCTTCAAGAACAAGAAAAATGAAGAAGGTACTATCATCAGAAACAAAGCAAGGTTAGTTGCTCAAGGCTACTCTCAAGTAGAAGGTATAGACTTTGATGAAACTTTCGCCCCTGTAGCTAGACTCGAGTCCATTCGTATATTGTTTGCGATTGCTTGTCATTTTAAAATCAAATTATTTCAAATGGACGTTAAGAGCGCCTTTTTAAATGGGTTTTTAAATGAGGAAGTTTATGTGGCTCAACCGAAAGGTTTTGTGGATCATAAACTACCTAACCATGTTTTTCGTCTGAAAAAGGCTCTTTACGGTCTGAAACAAGCACCGCGAGCATGGTACGAAAGGTTGACAAAGCACCTTTTGGAAAAGGGCTACACTCGAGGGGGAGCTGACAGGACTCTCTTTGTGAAGCATTATCAAAACAATTTCATAGTTGCTCAAATCTATGTCGATGACATTGTTTTTGGCGCAACAAGAGATAATGATGCTTCCAAATTCGCGGAGACCATGGAAAGCGAATTTGAGATGTCCATGATGGGCGAATTGACTTATTTTCTTGGATTACAAGTTAAACAAAACGATGAAGGAATTCACTTGTGTCAATCCAAGTATGCACTGGAGTTGGTCAAAAAGTTTGATCTTGAAAATTCTAAGGATTTTCCGACTCCAATGGGAACTAGCCATAAGGGACTTGGAAGTGAATCACATAGTGAGAATGTAGACGAGAAACTGTATCGCAGTATGATTGGAAGTCTACTATATCTCACGGCTAGTCGCCCGGATATATCCTTCAGTGTTGGGATTTGTGCGAGATATCAATCAGCACCGAAGGAGGTTCACCTGAAAGCGGTGAAGCGGATCATCCGATATATCAAAGGTACAATCAATTTCGGAATTTGGTATCCTATGGGAACAAGTTTGGATATTGTTGGATACTCAGATGCCGATTGGGCTGGATCGGTGGATGACCGGAAAAGCACGAGTGGTGCATGCTTCTATCTTGGCCATTGCCTTGTTGCATGGCACAGTAAAAAACAGAATTGCATAGCACTCTCGACTGCCGAAGCGGAGTACATTTCTGCAGGAAGTTGTTCAACTCAGTTGTTATGGATGAAAAGCGTGTTGAGCGATTTCCGGATTTCAACATCTTCGGTAACCATTTTATGTGACAACACTAGTGCTATTAACATTTCTAAAAACCCTGTGTTGCACTCTAGAACAAAACATATTGAACTTAGATATCATTTTCTTAGAGAGCTAGTTGAATCAAACATTCTTCAACTGTCATATATTTCAACTGAGGATCAATTAGCTGATATCTTAACAAAACCTTTGGATCAAAAACGTTTTATTCATTTGCGTAAAGCAATTGGAATGCTTTCTTTGAAATAACTTTTTTTGAAACCTTTGCTTAGGTTAGGTTTTGTTTTTGTTTTTGTTTTGTTCTCCATCTATGTCTTTATACATAGTACATTAATTGAGCATAAATCATAATTGACTTTAATTGCATCCTTTTATGTATTTAGAAATTTATTATGCTTTTGATGTCATAATACTTCAATGTTGCAATAATCATTTACGTTAATTAAACCATCTTTTAAGTGATCAAAGTCAATTTCTCTCTCAATGATCTCTTGGTATAGTCATTATCATATTTGATTGCTTAGTCGAGTATGAATCCGAGATCAATGGTTTGGTTGAATACTTTATATATTAAATAATTGATAGCCAATTGAGGGGGAGTCAATGAAATGTAAAATGCTCAAAAGATGTGGAAAGAGTTACATCCCAATGAGGAGTGTGAAAACTACCACCACATGGAGAAAATGAAAGAAAGAAAAAGATACTCCATGAATGCAAAGCAAATTTTTGTTTTGAAAATGTTGATGAAATACATATTGAAATATTTGACTCAGTCATATTTCATGGTTGGTATAAGGTGGGATTTTTAATAAAAGATGCTCAAAGAGCCACTCCTTCAACAGATTGTCTAGATATATTATCTAACTTATCTGGGATTTCAAACATCTATTGATCTTGGTACTTCATTTTCTTTACCAAAATTGATGATTTGATAAAGGCATTACACATAAGATCAGGATAGATGTGATTGAAGTTGTTCAACTTTAAGTGTTTTAATTTTCGTAAATTTTCGTTTCATTTTTGAGTATTGTTGGTAGATTTTGCATAATCTATTTCTTGTTGTATGAAACGATGATTTTTGTTTAAAGTTGACATGGTAAAGTGCTTACATACTTTTTCTGGATTTTATGGAATTTTTCTGAATTTTTCTGGAGAAAAAGTTGAAGCCGATCCGGATCGGGGTAAGTGATCCGGATCCCGAACGCAGGATTCTTCCTGCGGGTAGCCGATCCGGATCACATTCTCGATCCGATCCGGATCACGGCTAGGGTTTTTATAAGAACAAAGAGGATTTGATTTCTTTTACCCTAATCTTTTGTTCTAAAATCTCTAGAGCTTCTCTCTCTAGATTTCTTGCATTTTGGAGCTTCCAAACTCAAAGTTCTTCGGATTCAAGTAAGTTTTATTGATCAAAATCTCGGTTTTTCACAGTTTTTATAGTTTTTCTTCAAACGTGTGTTGAAATCTTGAAACTTTTTCGTTTGTGGATGATTTTTGATCAAATTTCTTTTGAAATAAGGACTCTGAGTCAATTAGTTTTGCTTTTATGCTGGGTTTTTACCTGATTAACGAGTTTTTAGGCTTCGATTTCTAAAAATTCTGTTTTAGGGCATAAAAGAGGAATTTTGGGAAATCATGGAATTGATCTATTTTTAAAATTCTTTTTGGTAAACTAATTTGATTCTTGGCTTCTCTACATGATTATGATTGTCTAGGTAAAATTTTTCAAATTTTTCAAAATTGACGATTTTTCATGTGTTCTTGAGTTGGTTCTTCACAGGACACTTTCCCTAAGACTCAAAGCACTAGACTCAATGGCACTCTCGTGGTTACTCTTATTACTGGTTATGATGGTGGACACGAGCAAATCTGTTAAGATGGAACAGGATGATTCAACTCAAATCAAGACAAAAGACGCAGAGGAAGACAGCTCAGATTATGATGAAGAAGAATGGGACGAATTCTTCAAAGATGTTCAACGAAAAATTGATGAGGAGAACAGGAAATTTACCAAAGGAAAAAGACTAATGAAATCTACCTCAACAACCAAACAGTATACGAGAAGGAAAAATGTGCAAAGGAGTGCAAGTCAGCATAGTGGGCCCCTCACCAGAGCACGCTCACTTTCTGGAATACTACAAACTGAATCTCCATGGGTTACGGGAATGAATGCACCATCTGCATCCACACAGCACCCATCACACTCGAAGAGAGGGACCCCAGACACAGCTGAATTGGAGCTGCTTCGTCAGGAACAGCAAAAACTCTCTGCTGCACAAGAAAGAATGTCGAAAGAACTTCAACAACTTTCCTCTCAGCACAAGAAGATCAAGAAAAAGTATTCAAATATTTCGAAACTGTTTAAGGGGATTTTGAACAAGCTGAGCTGTACCAGTTCAGATTCATCAGATTGAGCAGTACTTTCTGTTCATTTGTTTTATGACTTTACGCAGTTCTTGCAGCTCTTAGGCTCTTCGTTTTTTTTTAGGACTCAGTTTTATGACTTACTTTTTGTTTTAGTTCTCAGGTTGTGCATATTTTTGGATTTTTTTTTAACTCTCCTTACATATTGTAGCTCTTGCTACGTTTTGGCTGTGTTTTGTGACAAAAAGGGGGAGAGAGTTAGAGAGAACTTTGAACAATGAGTTAGCGAGAACTTTGAACAATGAACAATGATTGTGAATATCAACCTTGTGAATATCAAGGTAAGTATCTTCCACTCAACTTTGGTTTTTATTTGTTGATTTGTGACATGCCTCTATACTAACTATTCGACTAACTATTTGGGCATGTAATATGACTAACAAGTTGATGTTGGACTAACATAGTTTGACATTTGGTTTTCAACTGCTTATAAGATATGTTGGTTTTAATTATGACTCTCTTACATATCTGAATTTTTCAAATGTCATGATGAGAATAAACTCTATCTCTGTAGTTGGTTTTGAATGTTTCAATTCTTGAGGTATCTAACGATTTTGTTTGTCAAGAATGCCTTCTGTGTGCAGAGATTACAGATGTCTAAGTCTAGAGTCTGTTCTAGGAGTTTATCTCATGTTTTTAATTTCTGGATCTCTTTTGTAAATTTTTATTGTATGGTGATAGCAACAAAAATATCTTTTTAAATTTTCTTTTGTGGATTTGTGTTTTGTCACGAAACCGCCAAAGGGGGAGATTGTTACGGAATTTGAGTTGGCGTATTTCGTGAATGTATTAAGTCTTGAAGATTGAAGATGAAGAAACTTTGGATCGTATACCTCAATCTCAAGAAAGAAGAATTCAAAAGGATCAGGTACGTTTAACTAAAGAATTTTGATGATCCGAATACTTCTTATAGTGTAGAAACACCTGGAAGAGGTTTTAATTGCTTAAACATCAAAAACTGGACATGGGACATGTTCAGGATCCGGATCGAGGCTTGCAATCCGGATCCCGAAGGGTGTTTGTTTCATACACTGTTTCAATCCGGATCACAGCATCTTTTGATCCGGATCCCGAACACTGGTTTTACCTTTTCACTTTTCCAATCCGGATCAGGATTTGCAATCCGGATCCCGAATGTGATGTTTGGTGAAACTGTATGAACAATCCGGATCGAGGATTATGATCCGGATCCCGAACGTGTGTTTTTCTGGAAACCGTCTTTCTTGTTACTGCAATCCGGATCGCCCAATTCCAATCCGGATCGCCGTCGGTAAATATCTCCAGAAAAGGCAGTTTTTGTTTCCTATCTTCTTCCAAGGGTTTCTAACCTATAAATAGGCCCTGTATTCATTTCTAGGGCATCCGCTATTACAGAAGAAAATAGCCGAAAAGAAAAAATCCACATATATAGAGAAGAAAGGAAATCAATAGATTTATTCTATGTTTCTTCATCTATATTGATTGATTTGATTCTAGGTTTTCCATACTCACATTTTGAGTAGAATCAAATCAATGAATACTTAGATGGTATTTCCGATCTATCTTTAATCTAAGTATTCGGCGGATCATCACCACCCAAACAAACAACGATTTACCCCAAAATCGGCGCGTGGACTCGCGTGGCCTTGTGGATTCAAGGTGCAACCGCTCTCGTGGATTCGGAGCGAGGTACGTTCGTGGATTCGAAGCGTGCCACTGGGTGAAGACCGTGGATTCGGTTGGACGTCGTGGACTCGACGTTGGACGCTGTGGATTCAGCGTTGGGCGCGGATCGTGGATTCGAGAAGCGTCGTGGAGCGAGCGGAAGATCTACTAGGAGCGTATGAAAAAGGTTGAGTCGTCTGTGAGTACGTTATATCACCTTGTACGTGTGTTAATTCTAGTGGATTTCGCCGTGTTATCGGTCCCGTGGTTTTTTACTCCGGTTTGGAGTTTTTCCACGTAAAAATCTTGCGTGTTCTTTTATTTTTCCGCATTGGGTTTATTTGCGCAATGATTTTTTGAGTGTTTATTGTTTACACCTATTCACCCCCCTCTAGGTGTTTTTTCCCCTATTTAGATCCATATTATTATAACCCAACAGATTTTGCCCCAAAATCCTAGACGTTCATAAGGGGTGAGGAAAAGGGTCCAAAAAATTGCAAGGCACACGCTAAGGAGAACAGTTCTACACAGATAAACAAAGCGTTATCTAACAATTTAAAGAAATGCTGTTCAGGCCAACAAATTATAATTTTCTAGAAACTGTAAAATACCCACATCCCGCATGTGAGTTAGAACTAGCAATAACACAGGAAATTCTCTCATGAGTCATGATAACACAAAATTTAAAGAAGGATAAGGTTGATAGGACTTCACCGAGGGACATTTCACTAGTCCTCGTTCTTCTTCTTCCTCTTATTCCTGCTGCTCGTGCCGTGGCCGCTTTTGTTGCTGAGCAGCTCATCAGGGACCACTTTCAGGAGCTTCCTGTCCTTAGACTTGGCAATCTTCTTGAGGGTCTTGGGGTTGGTAATTTTCTGCAACTTGGTGCCAGATCTGAGGATGTTCTCTTGCTTCCTCTTCTCCTTCTCCTCCCTGGCCTTCCTCTTATTCTCCTTATTCTGGCGGATTTTCTCCTTGAGCTCGGCCATGCGCTCCCGATACGCCCGCTTCGTCTCCTTCTCGATGGTGCGCAGCTCCAGCGACTTGCCGCGGCGGGAGGCGGCGACGGCGGAAGCGCGATGAGCGCGCGCCTGCTTCCACTTGCGGCCGGAGACCCTGCCGGCGATGACGCCGTCGTACGTGGGGCGGCCGAAGGAGGCAGGCTTGTCCGGGTCCTCCAGAGAGGGGAGAGCGGCCCGCTTCCACGGCGGCGGGCCGCCGGCGTCGAGGTCCATGGATGAGGAGACTCGGCCATCGTCGTCGTCGTCGCCGTCCTGGGGGACCTTGGATTCGACCCGCTTCCGCTTGTTCTTGGCACCGCCGAGGCCTTCGTCCAAGAAGCGGAAGTCGAGACCGGACGCCATGGTGATTAGGTAGGGTTTTTTTTTTACCTTTTCTTTTTCTTGAGGGCGAGCGACGGTCTTATTATTTAGGGTTTTGTTTCATACGATTGCTTTTGTAGCCAAGGGTAACATAAAAGGGGTATTTACATATCTAACCCTACTAATAATCATTTGTATAAAAATAGTCCTCTCAGAAAAAAAAAAAAAAATTATTTATAGAAATAGACTCGTATAGATCAAGAAATCTAAATACGGTGAACCATTCACCGCTTTTTTGAAAAAGCGATGAATGATTCATCGCTTTCACAGAATTTTATAATAGTCTTATGAAAGTGGTGAACCATTCACCTCTTTCAAAAAGCGAAAAATGATTCACCGCTTTTAAAAATGGTGAACCATTCACCGCTTTCAGGATTTTTCTCCCCACAACACATAAGTTTTTTATAAAAAAACCATCAATACATATCATAAAATTTTCATACATTTCAATTACAACATTTGACATTCATACAATTCAATTACAACATTACAACAAGAAATATATCAATCACACCACAACAACAAAAATATTAATCACATCACAACAACAAAAAAAATCAATCACAACATCAAATGCTCTGAATGTTCTCAATATCAATTATAAATGTCCGAATTATAAAAGAATGAATATAATAATATAAAATTATATATACAAGAAATAAAATAATATGAAAATACCAAAATGTCCTAACAAAATCAACTACTCTCCACGCCCACGCGACCGTCCACGTTTTCGTCCGCCTCTACCTCCGTGTCTGCATCCGCGTCCGCGACGCTGACCCAGTGCTCGAATAGGCACATCATCATCATCCTCCATCTCAGGCTGTACAGGCTCAATGCCATGTATCTCATTAATATGCTCGATGGAGATGCCCTCGACAAGTACATCCGTCCTCTGCGTGTTAAGTACTGATGACTGCATCTCCTCTTGCGTCTCAAGTACAGGCTCAGTAGTAATATGATCGTGGCGCCGTCGCCTCCGTCGATATGTAACACCAACTGGACTAACATCTTATGTGGATGGAACATCCGATGGAGGGATCGGCGCAAACGAAGTATCAAACTGATGTACCTCGGATGTAGATGGGATGCCATATGAAGGAAGTGATGTTGACTGGAAATCGAAATGAAGGACGTCTGATGTCGAGTGAACGTCAGAATGATGAATCAGAACGGATACGGATGGAAAATCGTATACAGGCGTGGAGGTGGAGGGAATATCATCCGGACGATCAAAATATGGAGGTGGATCTGGATGCTGTACAGAAATAGCTAATATGGGAAGTCTCTCTAAGACATTCTCGATGTCCCACCTTATATATCCTAGAGCGTCCATCAATCCAGACGGCTCTGGAGGATCATCCATCAAATGTCCTAGACTCCTGACAGTACGGCACAGAATATCCACCTATAAAAAAACATATTTATATAAATGAACTTTATATAAATGACTACTAATATATAAGGAAAAAAATATTAAATGATCTTACCAAAGTTCGCTCGATATGCCCCCGCGGCAAAAAAGTGAGTGGAGATCGTTGTACGGGATGAGAAATCCACCTCTTTGTGATATCTCAGTACCACTGCATGTACAAAGAGATGGCTCGTGCTGGATCTGGGTCGACGAAGGGACTCTGCTCGGCAATATGATCTAGACGATCAGTCCATCATAGAATATAAGAAGCATGAAATGTTGCCCAGCCCTCTCCTGATCTACCCTGCGATGTAATCCGCCGTATAACCTCCACAGGCTCTGGTATATGCTGGACTAATCCAAACTGGCGAAAAACTCGATCAGGTATATGTAACTCCACTATGTGAAAGCATATCAAGCAAGTCTTGGCACGCCATACTGCGAAGCCCTCGAGACAAAAAGGTGGAAGACCATGCAAAATCTCCTCAGTACAAGGAGTCCAAGTAACCTGCAAAAATTAATAAAATTCAATTAATATTAATTTTAAAATTAATCTATATGTATGTAATTTAAGAAATTTTTACGTACTTGACACTCTCGCTGTTGATCAAGCTCGTCCCGATAAAACTCAACATCGGTCGCTCTGACATTCTCGCGAAAATGTAATCTCATATTCCATCTGCAAAAAAAAGATCGATAAGACATTACATCACAATACCTAAAATCAATGATGCAAATTATTATATTAATCATCAAGCCATATAAAAAATATTTAACGTACCGAGAACCAAGCGGACAATCATCAAGATATGGCGGAGCTCCAACTCTGTCGGGACGACCGATATGTATATGGTCCCGCGCCCAAATCTATAAACAAAAAACAAATGATTAAAATACTGGTAAAAAAATTTAGATTATTATATTTCTAATGCGAAAACTAGTGATTTTACCTGTAATAATGCACCGAATGCACAACACTCGGCCCTCCCACTCATCGATGCATTCCCCAATGCGCGATATAGATGGACCAAAGTAGTTGCGCCCCAAGCTAGCCCGCCACATAGATCAAAATCCTCAAGTAGCGATAGCCACTTGAGATGTACCCGATGTCCAGTGGGGGTTTGGGAATAAGCTGCATCCAATCTTAAATAATATATATGCGCGTGCAGCAGCGGCAACCATGGCTGGCGGAGCATCTAGTGGGACATGATGAAACTACTAGAATAACCAATCTAGTCGGATCTGACCTACGACGACACTATCTAGCTGCATCCCTAGAAGTCCATGACATATATACGGCCAGTCGCCAGATGCTCGTCCCGTCACAGGCTCGCCAGATACTCGTAGTCCAGCTATAATGGCGACGTCGCGCAGCGTCACTGTCATCTCGCCGTGGCGTAAATGGAATGACTCCGTCTCGCATCTCCATCGCTCCGTCAATGCCCCTAACAGAGCCTGATCTAGCTGAACTCGTTTGAGGCGAGAGACATAAAAAAAATCAGCCTGTCGTAGGAGGTCCACCACCCCCGGATGCTCCACCGTCCACGAGTTCAGTTTACGACCATGCTCTGAAAACTGAACTGGTGCGTAACCCTATATAGTAAATATATTAGATTTAAATTTTATAAAAGCATATGGTATGTAGTTTATAAATGAACTTACCTCGGCTCGTACATAGCTCGAACGGTGACTCACCTGGTCTAATAGAACAGAAGGATCAACTGGCCCGGCCTCCTCGCGATGGTCCATCTGCAAACAAAGTGTTGGGTTATACTAATATGGATCTAAATAGGGGAAAAAACACCTAGAGGGGGTGAATAGGTGTAAAAATAAACACTCAAAAAATCATTGCGCAATAAAACCCAATGCGGAAAATAAATGAACACGCAAGATTTTTACGTGGAAAAACTCCAAACCGGAGTAAAAAATCACGAGACCGATAACACGGCGAAATCCACTAGAATTAACACACGTACAAGGTGATATAACGTACTCACAGACGACTCAACCTTTTTCATACGCTCCTAGTCGATCTTCTCCGCTCGCTCCGCAACGCGTCTCGAATCCACGATCTGCGCCCAACGCCGAATCCTCAGCGTCCAACGTCGAATCCACGACGTCCGACCGAATCCACGGTCTTCACCCAGTAGCACGCTTCGAATCCACGAACGTACCTCACTCCGAATCCACGAGAGCGGTTGCACCTTGAATCCACAAGGCCACGCGAGTCCACGCGCCGATTTGGGGTAAATCGTTGTTTTTTGGGTGGTGATGATCCGCCGAAACTTAGATTAGAAATAGATCGGAAATACCATCTAAGTATTCATTGATTTGATTCTACTCAAAATCTGAGTTTGGAAAACCTAGAATCAAATCAATCAATATAGATGAAGAAACATAGAATTAAATCTATTGATTTCCTTTCTTCTCTATATGTGGAGCTTTCTCTTTACGGCTTATTTTTCTATTAAGTCCCGTAATTTTCCGATACCCTAAAAATGAATCATAGGGTCTATTTATAGGTTAGAAACCAATGGAAGAGGATAAGAATCAAAAACCTACCATTTCTGTAGTTTTTAAATGACGACGATCCGGATCGGACCAGGCGATCCTGATCGTCGCAACAGAACAGGCGGAATCCAGAAACACACGGGTTCGGGATCCGGATCAGATTGCCTGATCCGGATCGTTCATACAATTCAGAAAACTTAACATTCGGGATCCGGATCAGAATCATCATGAATCCGGATCGAAGTATTGTATGAAGCAACAACCTTCGGGATCCGGATCACTGGCTCTGATCCGGATCCTGAACATGTCCGAACACCAGTTTTTGATTTTTATAGCAATAAAAGTTCATCCAAGTGTTTCTACACTATAAGAAGTATTCGGATCACCATAAATCTTTAGTTAAACATACCTGATCCTTTTGAATTCTTCTTTCTTGAGATTGAGGTATATGATCCAAACTTTCTTCATCTTCAATCTTCAAGACTTAACACTTTCACGAAATACGCCAACTCAAATTCCGTAACAATCTCCCCCTTTGGCGGTTTCGTGACAAAACACAAATCCACAAAAGAAAATTCAAAAAGATATTTTTGTTCTTATCACCATACAACAAAAATTTACAATGGAGATCCAAAAGTTTAAAAACATGAGATAAACTCCTAAAACAGACTCTAGACTTAGACATCTGTACTTTCTCCAAAAAGAAATCATTCTTGACAAAAAGAGATCGTTAGATACCTCAAGAATATTTAGGATTCAAAACCTAGCAGAGATGAAGTTTATACTCATCATGACATTTAGTAATTCAGATATGTAAAAAGATCACAATCAAACATTGACATATCTTCTAAGCAATAAGATTCCAAATGTCATAACTTTGCTTTGTTAGTAATCAAACAACTTGTTAGTAATAATACATGTCCAAATAGTTAGTCGAATAGTTAGTAGGGACATGCAACAAATCACCAGATAAAAACAAAAGTTGTAATACTTACCTATCACCAAAGTCAAAGTTTTCTCACACAATGTTCAAAGTTCTCTCGAAACTCTCTCCCCCTTTTTGTCACAAAGTTAGCCAAAATTACAAAACAAAAGAGAGTTAAAAAGATAAATAAACATGAAAAGTGAAAATCCTGCAAAGAGCAAAGATAGAGCAAAAATTTACTCCTGAGAGTCGGAGTCATCAGAGGTGGTGTATCCCATTTTTGCAAACATTTTCTTCATCAGTTTTTTCATTGAAGAGACGGACTTGGTCAAAGTGATTTGAGAGGCAGTGATGATTTCCAGCTCCTTTTTCACTACTTGAATTTCTCCTCTCATTTCAGTGAATTCCTGTGACATCCGTTCTTGCTCATTTGAGAGTCGTTGTTGTTCTTTAAAGATTGAGCTGACAGAAGCATCATCATCAGAAGTGGATGGAGGTGCCTGCTGTGCTGGTGGAACAGGAGCTGTAGAAGTAGTTGCTTGTGGTCGAGCTCTTTGTCGGATTGGAGGAGATGGAGGATCATCTTCTTTTGTCGATAGAGACTTCACAATTGTTGTCTCATTAATGGTGCCCAAACTGTACATGTATGAGCTCGCGCTTGTATCGACTTTAAACTTTTTAAGGATGCGCATGATTATCATTGGGTAGGGTAGTCTCTCCGTGGGGTGAGAGTGTTCCACATACCGCGCCATCCTTGACCAAATGAGATAAGGAATATTCAAGTTTGCTCCCATCAATGCGGCCGGGTTTCCAAGAAGATAAAGGAATAACATCCTGTCCCATCGAAGAACCTTCGTATTCATGTTGGGAAGAATGTTGTAGCAGACAATGAAGTTTATATACCGATACTCTGGTCGAAGCTCTTTAGAGAAAACAGAATTTCCGGTTGA
Organism: Tillandsia fasciculata; assembly: GCA_029168755.2. Lineage (NCBI taxonomy): Eukaryota > Viridiplantae > Streptophyta > Magnoliopsida > Poales > Bromeliaceae > Tillandsia > Tillandsia fasciculata. Next base: position 258 of record JAQOTM010000801.1, on the reverse strand, counting down.
CAAAGTATCCGGAAGACAAATTCCATTGACTACAACTCTCCAGGAGTTGTCATTGAAGCTTTGAGTTTTCAGGTAATGGATTCCATCAGATTTGGCTTTCATTCCTAATACTTCTCCAATCAATTGGGGGGTGACTTTGATTTTGATATTTTTAACCAAAGTATGAAATTCTCGATGTTCATCAACGTGCTCAAGAGACTGAGCGTCACAGGATGAGGGTGGACTGGCCCAGTATTCTCAGTGAAGTTGCATATGGAC
>JAQOTM010000902.1:43771-73194 GCA_029168755.2 Tillandsia fasciculata | reverse complement strand
CCCTTCTAGCAAAGTTTTTCATCTCTTTGTCCTTGATCTCCCTGCCAAGTTTCAGGAGTTTTGGAGGCACGAATCCCGAGGTTCCCCATTTTACGGTGCGGCGCGACGTTGCTTTCTAGTGTTCTTCCTTCGGCGCAGCGATCGTGTTTTTGCTCCCCTGGGCTACCCCGACATCATTTTCCTGTGATTCTTGCACCAGTGGACTCCTAAGAGGTAGGACTTCATCTTTCGTTTTGGTCGCGCTTTTCCGTTTCGAGGTTTTGGCACGGTTTTCGAGGCTACAAGTGACCCCCTTTTTCTGTATGGATTCTTGACAGCAGTGGAGTGTTTCAGCCTTATCTTCGCGCACGAGTGTCTGATGGAAACGAGCTTATACAACTTTTTCATCTACGGATCGCAAGGAACGCGCTCGTATTTTTAGTGGATTTTTGTGAATTTTCCTTCGAGGTGATAATTAAGGATCTCTCTGAACAGTAATCTACCCTTAATCATGATTAGTGTTTGAGAGTGTCCCCTTGCTGAATTTTTATCTTGGTGTACAGAACTCGGATTTGGGCGTGCAAGGTACCGTTGCGAAGCTATCGTCGCGAGGATCGCCGGATATTTTTATTAGAATTTTCTGGACATTTGTTGCAGGTGATAATTTGACAGTTTAGTATTGTGTTTGTATGTGGTAATTAGTGCTGTGATTGGGACCCTAGTGTAATTAGTGGATTCCTTGTTGTACCAGGAGTATTGTGGGGCGCGCGGATTTGGATTTTGGTATTCTCTGACTGTACAAGTTGGGACAGTTGGCGCTCAGGTGGGTGGTCGTTACACTCTCTTTTTGTATGCCCACTAGGATGTCCAAAGTACTTTGTTTATAACAATGTTTGAACGTGTTGATTGTTAGACTTGATGCTCTAGGGAATCGCTTATTAATTCTGGAACTTATACCCCGTGACAAATAGAATTAGAGGACTGCAAAACCAAGGTTTATTCATGTGAAACGGTCATCCTAGCCTTATCACTTCAACTGTTATACTTGGAAATTGGAACATTGCATGATTTAAATTGATCACATGATTATTGTCATCTTTTACTGCTACACTATTTTGGGACTTGACTTAGGAGAAACCATGCTTTTGCTCTCTTTCTCCTTCATTGTTGCATTAGCGGCTTAGTCGCTCAGGTTCGAGCGTATGTGGACAGTGTAGGCAGGTATTGGGGATTGGGACAGGTTGGGTATGTCAGGGGTTGCGGCGACCACGGATCTTGGGTGGTTGACCGGATTGTTTTATTGCATCAGATTGGGTGTTTTGGGGATCGGGCTATCTTTAGTGGAGGGTTGTGCCACTTCTTGAGTCTCGATCCAGTCCTGCTATTATGAGACAGTGGTTACAGAGATGTTGATACAGTGGTATTATTTGTACTCGTGTGGGTCGCTCCCCTCGAGTGCCACTCCGGAGTAGGCTTTCCACGGTGTGACGCCGGGCACCATGCTAGTTCTTGAGTTCCACGGTGTGAGCGCCGGGCACCAGGCTGGGTTTTTGAGTTCGATTGGCAGAGCAGGCAGTGCCAGTGTTCACTGGCAGTCAGATTGGGTCTTTATGACCGGATACTTGATTCTGATGAATCACTTTCCCATCCTTATTGGTTGGTCATGTAGAGGCATATTAGGGATAGCATTTTTATCAGTCGCTTTATTTATTAGCATCCCTTCCCTTCTTCTTTCCTTTTTGCCTCTGTGCACCTGGTGGGCATATCTGAGCTGAGGCTTTACCCACTAGGGGAGGCTACTGTTTATAGTAGTACTGACCCCCATTGTTTTTCTTGTTCCCTTCTTTTCCCTTGTTTTGCAGAGTCCTCTGTGGGAGTTGCTGGGACATCAGCAACTGATCGGGGCAAGCGCATCGCTGACTAGTTAGAGAGCCTACCGAGGGTCGTAGCTGCTGACTTTTGGGTACCAGATCTTCTCAGACAGTTTTCTTTTCTTTTCTTTTGGGGTCTGGCTTCTGCCAGCTTTATGTATTTTTAGTTGTGAGCTGGGAGAGACATCTGTATTTATTTTACTGTTGTACTTTTATTTCCAGCTTCTGTCTGAGATACTGTAGTTTTATTTCAGCTCTGATTATTATTATGCTCTTTTATTATTATTTCATATCTGAGCAGGTTACCGACGCTTCGTGTATGTGGGAAATACCGCATGCACGGCGGATCTGTGGACGGGCCCGGGTTCTGGTTTACACCCGGGGCGTGACAGATTAAGTTGGTATCAGAGCTTAGGGATAGGTCAGTTGGGACTTAGGAAACCCTAGGCTTTTGGACAGACCCTAGGATTATAGGGCGTGAGTGGCGTGACTTGTTGCGAAAGTCGGTGATTATTATTGTTAACTCTTCCAGTGAGTGAAGAGTGATCGACATAGTCTATTTCTGTTGAACCATTATGTTGGCTGCAGACAACATAAGGTTACAGAAATAGGGGGATGTCTTTTGACTTTCGCCAGATTGGGTCGTGTGGGGTTTTGTTGCTGATGTTTGGTTTCTTGTGGCAGGATGCCTCCTCGACGTCGGATTCCCACTCGGGGTGTTCCTTCGCCCCCTGCTGAGCCAGAGCAGCCTACACCACCTGAGCTTGCTGAGTTGAGGGCCTTGGTGGCCCAGTTGGCGGAGGGTCAGCGCCGCCAGGAGCAGAGGATTGAGCAGCTGCTTGCTCAGAGGGAGGCACCACCCCCAGCTGTTCCGGAGGCCCCTGCGCCTCCTGTTGCACCTTTTGTGCCATCGGCGCCATCTTCGAGTAGCGGGGCTCCTGCGGCGTTTCAGCCCTTGACTACGGAGGAGGAGCGGGATTTTGCTGACAGACTCGCGGCGTTTGTCAAGCGGGGACCACCGAGATTTTCGGGGCGGGATGCTCAGCCCCGGGCTGTTGGGATTTGGCTTTCTGCGATGGAGAAGCTTTTCCGGGACTTCTTCATCGACCCGAGGTACCGAGTGCACATGGCGGTGCACTGTTTGGACGGAGATGCTGACTTTTGGTGGCAGCGAGTTGAGCCACTGGAGTTCCGGATCACTAGGCAGCTACCTTGGGAGGAGTTCAGACGGATGGTGTTGGACACCTACTTCTCTACCAGTGTGAAGAAAAAGTTAGAGGATGATCTGAAGAATTTGCAGCAGGGCGAGCGACCGACCCATGCTATTTTCAGGAGTTCAGGGAGTTGCTGAACTGTGTGCCTTATGTCGCCCGTGACGGTCCGCACCAGGTTGAGCTTTTTGAGGGAGGCCTTCGCCCAGAGATATACACACTTGTGCATGCTCAGAGATTTCAGACTCTGGAGGCAGCCGCAGAGCATGCACAGTGGGTGGAGAGAGGCGATCAGGAGGTGGCCAGACGGAGGGCTGCGGTCGCGCAGAGTTCCGACAGGAAGCGACCAGCCCCAGAGGACGGGGGACAGACCAGCTCTTGGAGACCGCCACGGCCGCCGCAGTCCCAGTCTTTTGGCCGTGGTCGATCTGATAGGAGAGGGCCTGGGGGACCCCAGAGACCGCAGCAGCATCCAGCAGCAGCACCAGCAGCAGAGACCACAGCAGAGGCAGCAGAGGTCTCAGCAGCAGTCCTCGAGACAGCAGCAGCAGCCGAGACAGCCCCGACCTTCTGACCGATGTATTTTCTGTGGAGGTCAGCATGCCGCCATTACTTGTGATCAGAGATGGGGTCGATGCTTCCGTTGTGGGCAGCCTGGGCATGTGCGAGCCACTTGCCCCCTTTCTACTTCCTCGGCACCGTCTTCGGCATCGGTTCCCTTTCCCCCTCAGCAGCAGCGGCCACCAGCTCAGCGGCCTTATGCTCCAGCGAGCAGGCCGTCCACTTCTTATCCTGTAGACTCTCGACCTCCAGCACCGAGCGGGCGGGTGTATACCGCCCAGTTGGCGGATTCTTCAGCGGCAGACCAGGTGGTGGCAGGTATTATTCTACTCTTTGATATTCGGGCTCGTACCTTATTCGACACTGGAGCATCTCATTCCTTCATTAGTCGAGCATTTGCATCCCTGCATGGTCTAGAGGTAGAGTCCTTATCTTATTCATTAGAGGTGCGGATTCCTGATCATATTCTGCATGTCGAGGAGCGTTGTGTGGCTTGCCCAGTGCAGTTGGGGCCTTGGATTTTGCCTGCAGACTTGCTTGTTTTGCAGCAGCTCCAGGATTTTGATTTGGTACTTGGGATGGATTGGCTGTCGCGGTACTTCGCCACTATCGACTGCAGAGAGAGGACGGTGACTCTTCGCGAGCCAGGACAGGAGGAGTTCATTTTCAGAGGCTGCCAGAGCACGCTGTTCGCAGCGACCATTTCCTCGGCCAGAGCTAGGAGGATGATGAGTAGGGGTTGCACTGCCTTTTTGGCCACTGTGGTGGAGGTGCCTACGGCGGCACTGGGACTCGAGGATATCCCTATTGTCCGCGAGTTCCCAGATGTATTTCCCCCTGAGTTGACGACGATGCCGCCGGAGAGGGAGATTGAGTTCGTGATTGATGTAGTTCCTGGAACTGCACCAATCTCAAAGGCACCTTATAGGATGGCGCCAGCCGAGTTGAGGGAGTTGAAGGCCCAGCTTCAGGATCTTTTGGATAGGGGCTTCATTCGACCCAGTGTTTCTCCGTGGGGAGCGCCTGTGTTGTTTGTGAAGAAGAAGGATGGATCACTGCGGTTGTGTGTGGATTATAGGGAATTGAACAAAGTGACCATCCGGAACAAGTATCCCCTCCCCCGGATTGATGATTTGTTTGATCAGTTACAGGGAGCATCGGTGTTCTCGAAGATTGATCTGCAGTCCGGTTACCACCAGCTGAGGGTGAGGGCCGAGGACATCTCCAAGACGGCTTTCAGATCGCGGTACGGGCATTATGAGTTCACTGTGATGCCTTTTGGGTTGACCAATGCCCCTGCCGCATTCATGGACTTGATGAACAGGATTTTTCAGCCGTTTTTGGATCGGTTTGTGGTGGTGTTTATAGATGATATTCTGATTTACTCCCGGAGTGATTTGGAGCACGAGGAGCACTTGAGGACCGTGCTACAGCTTCTGCGAGAGAAGAAGCTGTATGCTAAGTTCAAAAAGTGTGAGTTTTGGCTTCGGGAGGTTGCTTTTCTGGGTCATGTCGTTTCAGCTGCTGGAGTGGCGGTGGATCCGGCCAAGGTGGATGCTATTCGAGATTGGCCGAGGCCGACGACTATCACTGAGGTGCGGAGCTTTCTTGGTTTGGCGGGCTACTATCGGCGCTTTGTGGAAGGCTTTGCGAAGCTTTCCTCTCCCCTCACTCGTCTGACCAGGAAAGGAGTTAAGTTTGTTTGGAGCGAGACTTGCCAGAGTTGTTTCCAGGAGCTGAAGCAGAGGTTGATGACCGCTCCAATCCTTGCCCTCCCTGTTATGGGGGAAGGATTTGTGATTTACAGTGATGCCTCACTTAGTGGTTTGGGCTGTGTGTTGATGCAGCAGGGTAGGGTAATTGCCTATGCTTCGAGGCAATTAAAGGATTATGAGAAAAATTACCCTACTCATGATCTGGAGTTGGCAGCGGTGGTGTATGCTCTGAAGCTGTGGCGGCATTACTTGTATGGTGAGCATTGCGAGATTATACTGATCACAAGAGCTTGAAGTATCTGTTCACTCAAAAGGAGCTGAATTTGAGGCAACGCCGGTGGTTAGAGCTGCTAAAGGATTATGATCTGAGTATCCTTTATCACCCCGGCAAGGCCAATGTTGTGGCGGATGCTTTGAGCAGGAGGACGAGCCTGAGCTTATTGATCTCGCAGCAGGCGCCGTTGGTCGAGCAGATGAGGAGATTACAGCTGGAGGTAGTATCCCCTGGGGTCTCTGCTAGACTCATGTCTATGGTCTTGCAGCCCACTCTGTTGGAGAGGATCAGGGACACTCAGAGTGAGGACCCCCACTTGATGAGGATCAGGACGCAGCTTCAGGCAGATCAGACAGGGGATTTTTCTGTGGATAGCTCGGGAGTACTGCGGTACAGGGACCGAGTGTGTGTGCCTATGGATCAGGAGATTAGAGATCAGATTTTGAGAGAGGCCCACTATACACCTTATACTATCCACCCTGGAGGTACTAAGATGTATAAGGACCTCAAGGCACAGTTTTGGTGGCCCGGAATGAAGCGGGATGTTGGGAGATTCGTTGCTCATTGTTTAACTTGTCAGCAAGTGAAAGCAGAGCATCGCGTTCCTGCTGGCAAGTTGCAGAGTCTTCCAATTCCCGAGTGGAAATGGGACCACATCACTATGGATTTCGTCACTGGATTGCCGAGGGCGCAGAGCGGGGCAGATGCGATCTGGGTTATTGTTGACAGACTCACCAAGTCGGCGCACTTCTTGCCAGTTCAGATGACTTGGTCATTGGAGCATTTGGCACAGTTGTATATGGATGAGATTGTGAGGCTTCACGGTATCCCTGCTTCGATTGTGTCAGATCGGGACCCGAGATTCGTATCACGCTTTTGGGGGAGTTTGCATTCTGCTTTGGGGACTCAGCTCAGGTTTAGCACTGCTTTCCACCCACAGACCGATGGGCAGTCAGAGCGCACCATTCAGACCCTCGAGGATATGCTTAGAGCGTGCGTTATGGATTTTGGAGGAGGGTGGTACCGGCACTTATCTTTAGTTGAGTTTGCGTACAACAACAGCTATCAGGCGAGCATCCGGATGGCTCCGTTTGAAGCGTTGTATGGACGCAAGTGTCGGTCCCCCTTATATTGGAGTGACGTGGGTGAGAGGAGGACTTTGGGACCGGAGTTACTTTTGGAGGCAGAGGAAAAGGTCAGGATTATTCGCCGGCATCTTGAGACAGCCCAGAGTCGTCAGAGGAGCTACGCGGATACTCGACGGCGAGACCTGGAGTTTCAGATTGGTGATCATGTCTTCTTGAAGGTCTCGCCCTCGAAAGGGGTCCGGAGATTTGGAGTACGGGGGAAGCTCAGTCCCCGTTTTATTGGACCCTTTGAGGTACTGGATAGAGTTGGTCCTGTGGCATACAGAGTTGCCTTGCCCCCGCGCCTGGCCGGAGTTCATGATGTCTTCCACGTCTCAGCTCTGAGGAAGTATGTGTTTGACCCGTCGCACGTGATTGACTTCACTTCGTTGGAGATCGGCGAGGACTTGGTTTTCGAGGAGCGCCCGTTGCGGATTCTTGCTCGTGAGGTGAGGGAATTGCGCAATCGGGCCATTCCTTATGTGAAGATCCTATGGAGCCATCATGAGGAGCGAGAGGCTACTTGGGAGCTAGAGACAGAGATGAGAGATGCCTACCCCTTCTTGTTCGAGGCCGCAGTTTGAGGTACGTCTGCTTGTTTATTTTCGTTTCGGGGACGAAACTTTTTTTAGTGGGGGAGGGTGTAGTATTCCGAACCCCCATGCAGCTTTTTCCCGTGAATCCACTGTTTAGACACCTGTTGATGGTGTATCTGGCCCATAGTGCATCAAGGGGATGCCACTGATGGACCCTGTGAGCTTAGTTAGCTGTTTTGGCCTTCGGCTGCTTATGCCGAATGTTAGAATTTTATTTAGGCCAAACGGAGGGTGGATTTGGATTCAGCGCGGAAAAACACTTGAGATTGGCTTTTGGTTTGCCCAATTCGGAGTCCGGATGCCAAAAGCGGACACCCGGAAGTTTTGACAGTTTTTGGCGCTTGCGGGAGCCTCCGGCAAATTTTGGAGGCGGAATTTGGCGAAACGGACCTCGTTTTTGGAATCAGCGCGCGAAAACGGTCAAGACGGGCTATTTGCTGGTCAAATTTGTGCTTGGGTTACTGTTCATGCCGGAACAGTGTCGCCGGCGATCGCCGGCGGCGGCCGGCGGCGGCGGGCAGCGTCGGCGGGCGGCGGCGCCGCCGCGGGCAGGCGGCAGGCGGCGGCCCAGGGCGCGGGCAGGCCGCGGGCAGGCGCGCGGTCCACCGCGCGGCGTGCACCGGAGGCGGGCCACGTGGCGCCTTCCGGTTGGCCGGTGCAGCATTCGCGGTCCACGGAGTTTTGGGCCGGGTGCACGGTGGACCGGGTGGACGCGTGGCGGATCGGGATTGGCGGGACTTGGTGCGCGCGGTCCACGCGATGGCCGGGGCAGGTGACCGTACGCCCGGGGCAGCCGGCCGACGTGCGCGGTGCACGGCCGTCGTGCGCGGTGCACGGCTTGTCGGGGACGCGTGGCACGCCGCCAGTGGCTGGCTCTGGTGCACCGGGTGCAGCGGGGTTTTTGGGCTTAGTGGGCTGGGCTGTGCTGTGGGCCGGGCCGCACTGTGCGCGCCCGGAAATCTGGGCCGGCCCGTTACTGTAGCCGCCCGAAAATCCCCAAGCGCCCGAAAGTGGGGACACAGAGGGTATTTTCCGAATTGTTTTTCAGCCTCTATATAATGCACAGTCCGAGCCTTCTTCTCCTCTATTGTTCTCCCAAACCGAGCCAAATCTGCAAATGCCTATTTCTAGCAAAATTTTGCATCTTTTTGTCCTGGATCTTCCTACCAAATCTTAGGAATTTTGGTGGCACGAATCCCGAGGTTCCCCATTTTACGGTGCGGCGCGACGTTGCTTACTTGTGTTCTTCCTTCGGCGCAGTGTTCGTGTTTTTGCTCCCCCGAGCTACCCCGACATCATTTTCCTGTGATTCTTGCACCAGTGGACTCCTAAGAGGTAGAACTTCATCTTTCGTTATAGTCGCGCTTTTCCGTTTCGAGGTTTTGGCACGGTTTTCGAGGCTACAAGTGACCCCCTTTTTCTGTATGGAATTCTTGACAGCAGTGGAGTGTTTCAGCCTTATCTTCGCGCACGAGTGTCTGATGGAAACGAGCTTATACAACTTTTGCATCTACGGATCGCAAGGAACGCGCTCGTATTTTTAGTGGATTTTTGTGAATTTTCCTTCGAGGTGATAATTAAGGATCTCTCTGTGAATAGTAATCTACCCTTAATCATGATTAGTGTTTGAGAGTGTCCACTTGCTGAATTTTTATCTTGGTGTACAGAACTCGGATTTGGGCGTGCAAGGTACCGTTGCGAAGCTATCGTCGCGAGGATCGCCAGGATATTTTTATTAGAATTTTCTGGACATTTGTTGCAGGTGATAATTTGACAGTTTAGTACTTGTGTTTGTATGTGGTAATTAGTGCTGTGATTGTGACCCTAGTGTAATTAGTGGATTCCTTGTTGTACCAGGAGTATTGTGGGGGCGCGGATTTGGATTTTTGGTATTCTCTGACTGTACAAGTTGGGACAGTTGCGCTTCAGGTGGGTGGTCGTTACACTCCTCTTTTTGTATGCCCACTAGGAATGTCAGAGTACTTTGTTATAACAATGTTGAACGTGTTGATTGTTAGACTTGCATGCTCTAGGGAATCGCTTATTAATTCTGGAACTTATACCCCGTGACAACATAGAATTAGAGGACTGCAAAACCAAGGTTTATTCATGTGAAACGGTCATCCTAGCCTATATCACTTCAACTGTTATACTTGGAAATTGGAACATTGCATGATTTAACTGATCACCTGATGATTGTCATCTTTTACTGCTACACTATTTTGGAATTGACTTAGGAGAAACCATGCTTTTCTCTTTCTCCTTTCATTGTTGGCATTAGCGGCTTACTCGCTCAGGTTCGAGCGTATAGTGGACAGTGTAGGCAGGTATTGGGGAATTGGGGACAGGCTGAGTGGTCAGGGGGTTGCGGCGACCACGGATCTTGGGTGGTTGACCGGATTGTTTTATTGCATCAGATTGGGCGTTCGGGGATCGGGCTTACTTTAGTGGAGGGTTGTGCCCACTTCTTGAGTCTCGATCCAGTCCTGCTATTATGAGACAGTGGTTACAGAGATGTTGATACAGTGGTATTATTTGTACTCGTGTGGGTCGCTCCCCTCGAGTGCCACTCCGGAGTAGGCTTTCCACGGTGTGAGCGCCGGGCACCATGCTAGTTTCTTGAGTTCCACGGTGTGAGCGCCGGGCACCAGGCTGGGTTTTTGAGTTCGATTGGCAGAGCAGGCAGGCCAGTGTTCACTGGCAGTCAGATTGGGTCTTTATGACCGGATACTTGATTCTGATGAATCACTTTTCCCATCCTTATTGGTTGGTCATGTAGAGGCATATTAGGGATAGCATTTTTATCAGTCGCTTTATTTATTAGCATCCCTTCCCTTCTTCTTTCCTTTTTGCCTCGGTGCACCTGGTGGGCATATCTGAGCTGAGGCTTTACCCACTAGGGGAGGCTACTGTTTATAGTAGTACTGACCCCCATTGTTTTTCTTGTTCCCTTCTTTTCCCTTGTTTTGCAGAGTCCTCTGTGGGAGTTGCTGGGACATCAGCAACTGATCGGGGCAAGCGCATCGCTGACTAGTTAGAGAGCCTACCGAGGGTCGTAGCTGCTTGACTTTTGGGTACCAGATCTTCTCAGACAGTTTTTCTTTCTTTTCTTTTGGGGTCTGGCTTCTGCCAGCTTTATGTATTTTGTAGTTGTGAGCTGGGAGAGACACTTGTATTTATTTTACTGTTGTACTTTTATTTCCAGCTTCTGTCTGAGATACTGTAGTTTTATTTCAGCTCTGATTATTATTATGCTCTTTTATTATTATTTCATATCTGAGCAGGTTACCGACGCTTCGTGCATGTGGGAAATACCGCATGCACGGCGGATCTGTGGACGGGCCCGGGTTCTGGTTTACACCCGGGGCGTGACAGACTCAGACTCTCAAGATTAAATTTTGTTCTAACTTCTTTTTGCTTTTGCAGGATTTTCACTTCAGTTTTTAATTCTCAAGTCTTTGTGTATTTAACTTTTTAACTCTCCTTGATTTTTGTTTGTACTTTTGGCTATGGTTTGTGACAAAAAGGGGGAGAGATGCATGAACAATGCTTAACAATGCTTGCTTGTGTGAGAAACTGTGCGGAAAACTTGAAACTGTGCGAAAAACTTGAAACTGAGCTAAGTATAACTTCAACTTTGGTTTTATCTTGTGTTTTGCATGCATGTCCCTACTAACTATTCGACTAACTATTTGGGCATGTAATATGACTAACAAGTTGATGTTGACTAACAATTTGTGACATTTGGATTTTGAATGCATAGAAGATATGTTGGTTTTTGATTATGATCCTCTTACATATCTGAATTCTTAAATGTCATTTTGAGTATAAACTCCATACTCTTTCTCTGTGATTGGTTTTGATTGTTGAAAATTCTTGAGGTATCTAACGATCTCTTTTGTCAAGAATGATTTATTTTGCAGAGAATACAGATGTCTAAGTCTAGAGTCTGTCTTAGGAGTTTAACTCATGTATTTATCGTTTTTGGATCTCCATTGTAAATTTTTGTTGTATGGTGATATCAACAAAAATATCTTTTTGAATTTTCTTGAGTGGATTTGTATTTTGTCACGAAACCGCCAAAGGGGGAGATTGTTACGGAATTTGAGTTGGCGTATTTCGTGAAATTTGTCTAAGTCTTGAAGATTGAAGATAAGAAGTTTGGATCATATACCTCAATCTCAAGAAAGAAAAATTCAAAAGGATCAGGTACGTTTAACTAAAGATTTTTGGTGATCCGAATACTTGTTATAGTGTAGAAACACTTGGATGAATTTTTAATTGCATAAAAATCAAAAACTGGACATTTTACCTGTTCAGAGTCCGGACCGGGCATTACAGACCGGACCCCGAACAGAGGCTGATTCATCAGCAATTCAAGTCCGGACCTTGGAATTTCAGTCCGGACCCCGAATGTTGGTTTGTTCATGCGCTGTCTCAAGTCCGGACCTTGGAATTTCAGTCCGGACCCCGAACGTGTAATTTGAAGGAATTGCATGAACAGTCCAGACCATGAAATCCAGTCCGGACCCCGAATGTCCTCTTTTCTGGAAATAGTCTGTTTCGCTGAAACAGTCCGGACCGCCAATTCCAGTCCGGACCGTCGTCCTGTAAAATTCCAGAAATGGTTAGTTTTTGATGTTTATCCTCTTCCAATGGTTTCTAACCTATATATAGACCCTATGATTCGTTTTCTAGGGCAGATCGGTAGAAGACGAAAAAGATAAATCCACATATAGAGAAGAAAGGAAATCAATAGATTTAATTCTATGTTTCTTCATATATATTGATTAATTTGATTTTAGGTTTTCCAAACTCAGATCTTGAGTAGAATCAAATTAATGAATACTTAGATGGTATTTCCGATCTATTTCTAATCTAAGTATTCGGCGGATTATCACCACCCGAAAAACAACGATTTTCCCAAAATCGGCGCGTGGACTCGCGTGGCCTTGTGGATTCAAGGTGCAATCGCTCTCGTGGATTCGGAGCGAGGTACGTTCATGGATTCGAAGCGTGCTACTGGGTGAAGACCGTGGATTCGGTCGGACGTCGTGGATTCGACGTTGGACGCCGTGGATTCGGCGTTGGGCGCTGATCGTGGATTCAAGAAGCGTTGCGGAGCGAGCGGAGAAGATCTACTAGGAGCGTATGGAAAAGGTTGAGTCGTCTGTGAGTACGGTATATCACCTTGTACGTGTTTAATTCTAGTGGATTTCGCCGTGTGATCGGTCCCGTGGTTTTTTTACTCCGGTTTGGAGTTTTTCCACGTAAAAATCTTGCGTGTTTATTTTTATTTCCGCTTTGGGTTTTATTGCGCAATGATTTTTTGAGTGTTTACTGTTTACACCTATTCACCCCCCTCTAGGTGTTTTTTTTTCCCTATTTAGATCCAATTATACATAACCCAACATAAAAAGGTGATATTTGTTTCTGAAAATTATTTTCTCTCAACCGCTCTCTGGGTGAGGACAAAAGTAACTTCCTTTTTAGAAAACCATTTTGATTTAAGAAAACCCAATTTTTATTAATATTTAGTTCTTTATGAAAATCAGTTAAAGATAGGTTTGATTTCCCAAACTCCGAAGGACTAGTGCCTTCGCCCTAATCAAATAGAACGGGATCGAGCGCCCCTCGAAATTTGGAAGAAAAATATTAGTTTACTAAAATTATGTGTGTCCAAAATATTCTGTGTTCAAGGTCCTACTAACATAAGATCAACACCGCCACCACTCGGTGGCCCTAGGCTGAACGGAGAAAAATCCAACGACCCGAGATCACTGTCATCCCAAACGGCTCCTGACACTAGCACCAAACTAACCTCAACTATCAAACTCCACTCGGCCCCCCGGCAAGAGCGCAACATGTCACGCCCCGGGGGTTTTTCGGTTGAGCGGAAAACGTGAATTTATTTTTTTTTTTATTTTTTTTTTTTAAGTCCTTTCCCTGTAGAACCCCCCAGTGCGCGCCAGACCCGCCACACGCGCGAAGTCCTCAACTCTGATAGCGGAGTCTCCTCCACACGTGCACGGCGGTTTCTACTTAGCCAGGCGTGTTAACCCGCTCACAATCACATTCACACATTAACCATGATCACCGCACCCACGAATGAAGAGAGAGAGAGTAAAATAACTAACTAACAGTCGCCAAGTTTTAGAAAGGATAAATCCACTGGTTTTCAAGTAGTGCCAACACGGCACGCGTTATTTTAAAAGCCATTTTCGCAAACGTTTTCTTGCTTTGAAAGATAGACCGCTAACTACAGAGTGCGAAAGGAAACAGAGTCGCCACAGAAAAAAGTACATCCACACCACACCACGAACACACTCACATGCACCGTAGACGGTACCACTAAAGTAACAAGATAAATAAAAAGCCTAACAAGTCACTTAAGTAAGCTAGACTCACGCTACGTCCTCGCAACCCGTCCTCTCCATCGTCCCGTACTCGTACCCGACCAACCTGTCACAAAGTGGGAAGTCAGTGGCCCTGCCAAGATGCAACGTGATAATGAAAATATAGTGATAGGCATGATAAAGAAAAGAAATGTAACTAACGCAAACCGAAATCACTCAGAAATTCCAATCTTTCCCACGCGGTATTTCACAATGCCCCTGTAACAATTGACAATAAAAGCACCTGCCTCTCGTGATTTGCTTATTCTCCTCCCCGGCGCTCGTGCGGTGTCTGAGCAGCCGTGAGGGGTCCCCATCATCACTAGCCGTGAGGGGCCCTCTCGTGATTTTCCCACCTTCCCAAAGTGACAGAGGAGAACACCCAGGTGAACAGCGCTTGGTTGGTACGCTAGAAGTTGACTCGCTGCCCCGACCTAAAGAGTCCCAAAAGACCACCGTCAAGACCAGAAAAGCGGAGACGCTACAAACAGATAACCCAACCGTAACAGTAGATGCAAGACGCATGAACGCAAACGGCGGAAGACTGAGGGGCCGAGCGGCGACGACGAGCACAAGCCATGCGGGTAGCGGTGGTGCGACGGTCGGCGCGACAGCGGCGGTGGCGAAGCCCCGCGTGGAACCTAGCCACGCGGCGGTGGCAGCGCGACAGCGGCAGCGGCGCAACAGCGGCGACGGCAAGGCGTCGCGTGGCACCCAGCAACGCGGCGGCGGCAGCGGCGCCAAGAAGCGCCCCCGCAATGCGGCGGCGGCGGCGGCGCGGCGGAGCGGCGCCCCGTGCGGGCGCAGGCCCACACGGGCGGCGGCGCGGCGCAAAGAAGCGCCCCGCGCGGGCGCATGCCCACGCGGGCGGCGGCGCGGCGGAGTGGCGCCCTGTGCGGGCGCAGGCCCGCACGGGTAGCGGCGCGGCGCAAAGAAGCGGCAGCGGCAGCGGCGGCGGCGACGGCAGCGGCCCAGTCCCATGGCCCAACCACCCCCGACGACAAAACAACCTGGATGGAAAAAGGCGCAGGAGAAAGAACGCTCACCTAGATCACGGAGGGGAGTACGGCGGATCTTTCCTTCCATCCTCGGTCCCGATGCACTACGCGGCTGGGTTTCTGCCCTCCCCCTCACGCGTTCTTTTTCTTTTCAAAACTTTTCGAACCTTTGAAATCCCCTCCCCCTTTTTCTCGGTTCCCCCCAAAACGTTGACGAACAGAAACAAATGCTGAGAAGAGGCGACTAAAACCCACGAAACCCTAGCTAATGGATCAGATCCACCCTTCCTCGAAAGTCGTGCAAATCATGATGCACGACTTTCGATGCGCCCGATAGTTACCCAGAGTTTAAAAACCCTATACCGGGAGGTCCGTAGGTCGGATTTACGCTCCGGTCGTACCGCCGGCCAGCATTTTTCATGCACTAACGTACAAAAAATAAAACGGGTGCCCTTAGACCCCACCCACCAAAAGTCGCAAACAAAAGGACACCTACAACTAACCCTAAACAACAAGTGTCGTCAACGACACCAGAAGGTCAGGACACTACATCACACACGCCTTAAAAGAAGTTTCGTCCTCGAAACTTAACATGAATCCCCCCCTAGAAGACTCTTCCCTAGACACTACAAGACGAGGGTACGGTCCCCCACTTCTACCCTAACCGTGTTAAGGCGAGCGGGTAGGCGAGGGTAAGGGTGGGGGGTGTTCCAGCAGTGGACGGGAAGCGGATACGATAACCAGGAAACGAGAGGAGATAAACAGAGGAGAGTCAAAAGAAAGCGGGCCACCGATAGAAAGGTACCTGATGTTACCCCATCCGGGATAGTGCGTCCTCCGCTGGACCAGCGCGGGGACCCCTGCTGCAACCTGCAGGCCAGCGTCGCACGGCGAAGTGCCTCCCTGTCCCTGATCCCCTGAGGTCGTCAGTAGGTGAGCTGGTGGCTTGGGGCTTCTGTGGAAGGGTCCCAGTGTCCTCCATCGGGTCCTCCTCGGACGGGTCTTCTTCTTCCGCCGAGTCCTCTTCTGACTGGCCCGCGCTCGGCGGCACCTACAGAGTGAGGGCGGCGTTCCCCATCCGCTGTCGTGGCACGAGGGGTATTCCTGTCTTCGCTGCAGGGCAGAAGTAGCGAAGGTGTCCCGGTTTGCCGCACCAGTAACAATGGTCTTCCTTCCAGACGCACTCGGTGGCTTGGTGTAGTACTCCGCAGATCACGCAGGGCCTCCCTCCCGGCCCCAAATCCCCTACGGTCGTACTCCGGCCCTTCTACTTCTTCCCTACGTGTCCGACTGGGGGTTTGCCCTTGGCAGCGATTTTCCCGGGGCGTAGGGAGGGCCATTTCAGACTCTGGCTGCGTTCTCCATCCTTCCACCGAACTCACAGGTCGGACAGTTCTTGTTCCGCTCGCAGAGCCAAATCGACCGTGTCACGCCCCGAGGTCGAAACTGCGACTCGGGCTCGCTAACAGATCCGCCGCCCATACGGTGCACCCCGTATAGACGAAGCGTCAAACCTGCAAAAGAGAGATGCTATACTAAACAGATATCAGAGCTGGAAGTAAAAGCTGAAATAAATAAAAGAAATAAATACAAGTCCACTTGATACAATCCAAATCCTCACCAAAATACAGAAGTCTCTCTCTCAGCAATAAAGGAAAGTACAACTCCATCCCTCGCTACAAGTCTCTCAAAAAGAACTCTCAAAATAATAAGAGTACATCTACTCTCTGGATGACGACTGGTAGGGATGTAGCTCGCGACTCCCTCACCTCGATCTGAAGAAGCAGCAGCAGGAGCAACAGGAACAGGAGCAGACGTCCCTGGGGAAAAAGACACCACGACGGGTGTGAGAACTACATCCCACAGTAGTTCTCAGTGGGTGCCGTCAACAAGCCCAACGGTCTGCCCACTAAGTGTGAGGTCTCGGAATCCCCCGCGTAGGGTTGCTGGTTGTTTGACAGCTTTCGGTGGCCGTTGGGGGTGTTTGTGCGTGTGTTGGGGCCCAGAAATGGATTTGTGATGCAATTTGGGATTTAGTTGCATCACTGGGGGCCTGCGTGGTGCGTCGGTGGTGGTTGCGCGCAATTTGGACACAAGTGTCGGACTTCGGGCTTCAAAGGAGATCCCGTGGGTTTTGAAGGACCCGTCGGGAGTTTAGAAGTGGTTTCGCGCGATTCAGATGTCAAAGTTGGACTCCGGGCGAAGTTTGGATAAAAGTTTACCTCTCCGGTCGCCTTCAGGAATTTTTGGAGGAGAACTGGGCAAATTGGACTTCAGAATTGGACCCGGCGCGGAAATCGGATCGAGTGGGCATTCGGCAAATTTTTGGATGAGAATTTGGAGAAACGGACATCGTTTTTGGATTCAGCGCGCGAAATCGCTAAGAATGGACTATTTATTTGTTGGTTTTGGAGCCCGGTAGGTTTGCGCGTTTTTTGAGGCGAAGCGACGCGTTTTTCGAGGCGAGGTCGTGGCACGGTTCCCGAGGCATGGGCGGCGCGCGATTCAAGGCGCGGCAGAGGCGCGCTGACACGCGCGCGGGGAACCGCGCTTCGGCGCGGAGTGCGCGGAGCCCGCCACGTGGCGGGCTCCCACTCGCGCCCGCGCGGGCGCGGGGGCGCACGCGCCCGTGTCACGGGCGCGTGTCCCGCGCCTGCGCGGCGCTGGGTGTCACGCGCCCGTGTGGTGTCACGCCCCGGGGGATTAATTTAGCGGAAACGGATCACCAAAGGAGTGTATTTATTTTTTTTTTTTGAAAACCTTCTTCCCCGGTACGTGCCCAGATCCGCCGCATACACAGGGTCACTGTACAAACGGACAGAGTCTCCCCTGTATATGCACGGCGTCGCGGTTTGTACAAAGTTCAATAACGAATTACCATTCAATCACAACAACCCAATGCATACAACCATTCACAATATACTGAATAAACTCACGGCCGATTAGTTTGAAAAGATAAAACACACAGTTGTTAAAACAGCGCCCACCCGGCACCCATATTTTGAAAACCCTTTTTGAAAGCAACATAAACCCAGGGGTTTGGAAAGCAGTGCCCACACGACACTTAGGTTTTGAAATCCATTTTCGCAAATCATAAATCCACAAGGTTTTGAAAACGGTGCCCACACGGCACCCGAGTTTTTGAAATAACAGTTTTCGCAATCTGTTCTTTTATTTGCTATTTTATTTTCCAAAGCGGCCCACAGAGATGTACAGAAAACTAAACAATTCATTTATCGCCGTACCAACATCCACACCGACCCCACGAGGGTATCGAGAACCATCCACAATCTACAAATAATAAATGGAATGCGAAAGTAAAAGGTAAAGTACTGTTCCGGTCTCCCGGGAACCAAAATCGCTAGCCGCGGCCTCACCGTCGCCTACCTCTCCCCCCTGTAGGACCCTGTCGCAAAGTGGGAAGTCAGCGACTAAACAAAAGTGATAAAAGTAAAGCAGGTAAAGAAAAACGTCCAACCGTAGTCTATCCGGAGCAACCACCCTCGCAAGGGAAAAATAGAATGAAACACCTGTAAACCTGCAATACCCGATCCCGTCGGACAGCTAAACCGACGGATCGCACCGCGCCCAAGTCGGACAACTAAACCGAATGGATCGCACCGCGCCCAAGTCGGACATCTAAACCGAATGGGTCGCACCGCTCACACCTTGGCGCATCCAAGCCCCACAACTAAAGAGGCCCCACTCCGTCCTGTGGGTATACACGGGTCGTCGACCACTTTTCCGGAAAAGCACACCCTTTGCGGTGGCCAAACCGCGGGTGCGCGTGTTGCAGCCGAGCATAGTAACCATGGACCACATATATATATCAATGTATAAGAACCGTATGAAACAACGTGGATATCTAATCACATAAAAAAACCGTAAAGCCATAACGACTGATTGGTACCTCCCTACCATGTTTAACCCAAATACACGTAAGGTAGTCCCCGTCCCACATGATAGAATTAAACATTAAGACATAAGAGTAAAACCCACCTGTCGCTTGTGGCGATTAATGCTCGACTCCTCCGCGTCCCGGCACGCTCCCCGAACTACAAAAGGAAACCCCGGGAAGAGAGTCAGTATCCCCCAAACGCCGTCAATGACGAGCAAAACACACGCCGGCTCCCGTCTCGGAACGGGCCCTCGGCTCCGACGGCGGCGGCGGCGGAGGTCGCGGCGGAGGCGTCCCCGCGCCGCTCGCTGTCCGCGCATGCGCATGGGCCCGTGCGGCGTCGGACCCGCACGGCGCCTGGCCCCCCCGCATGCGGCTGGCCCCGGGCGGCGCCCAGCACGCGCGGTGCGGTGCCCGCATGCGCGGGCTGCTCCGCGCGGTGCCAGACCCCGCGCGGCGCCCCCCCGCATGCGGGTGGCCCCGCGCGGCGCCCAACCCGCATGCGGGTGGCCCCGCGCGGCGCCCAGCCCGTGCGGGTGCGCTGCCCGCATGCGCGGGCTGCCCCGCGCGGTGCCAGACCCCGCGCGGCGCCCCCGCATGCGGGTGGCCCCGCGCGGCGCCCAGCCCGCGCGGGTGCGCTGCCCGCATGCTCGGGCTGCCACCGCGCGCGCGGGCTGCCCCGCGCGGTGCCAGACCCCGCGCGGCGCCCCCGCATGCGGGTGGCCCCGCGCGGCGCCCATCCTGCACGGGGGAGCTGCCCGCAGGCCCGGGCGGCTCCGCGCGGCGTCAAGCCTGCGCGGGTGCCCTGCCGGCGGGTGGCTCGCCCCTCCCTCGCCTCCTAGGGCATCGGGTTGCCCGTCTCCGAAACCCTCCAAGAATTCCCCCTCCCCTTCCTCGATCAAGAAACGAAAAGGGAAAAACGACCATGCTTACCTCGTTTTTCGTCGGCTAGGGCTCCACGAGGGTGATCGTGCCGTTCTTGCGCGCCCGGTCTCCAAGAGTGTGCGGGCGTTCGTCCCTTTTCCTCGATTGCCTCCTTGGTTCTACACGCCGACTTGTGGGAAAGGGAA
This sequence comes from Tillandsia fasciculata, assembly GCA_029168755.2. Lineage (NCBI taxonomy): Eukaryota > Viridiplantae > Streptophyta > Magnoliopsida > Poales > Bromeliaceae > Tillandsia > Tillandsia fasciculata. The sequence goes on along the minus strand of JAQOTM010000902.1, from coordinate 53,499 downwards.
AGAAAATGGGAGGGGCGCTCAGGAAACCGTCTGTCGAGGGTGCGAGAAGTGGGAATCCCGAACCCTAACCCCAAACCAAAGGATTAAATCAAACGGTCCCTAAAAGAACGAGTGGGACTTAACCCCAAACCCCAACGGGGAAACAGAACAAAAATTAGGGCAATAAGTCACACACCAGGGTCCGGTCCGCCTCGAAAATCGCGTTGGTCGCCTGGACTGTCGGCAGTCTTCCGGAATTTATTCTGGGAGATTCCGGAGTCGGAATCCGAAACCGATCGCGCCGCCGTTCTCCGTTTCGCGAGCTTTATTGTCTAAAAATACCCGCGAGCCCCGACAGCCTGCCCAGAAACAAGGAATTAAAAACCACCTTTTAGACCCCTTAAGCGGACCGCGGTGAAATAAAAAGTAAAATAAAGGGAATCCGGGTTCCCCGAAACCCGCAGGTATTACACCACTTACCTCTTAAAACGAGTTTCGTCCTCGAAACTCAACCCTGAGTTGCGGTGAAAAGATCGGGGTAGTTCTCTCTCATTTTTGACTCCAGCTCCCACGTTGCTTCTCGTTCCTCCTGATTGCTCCAGAGCACCTTCACGTAGGGGATGACTCGGTTCCGCAGCGTTTTGTTTTCTCTTGCTAGGATACGCACGGGGGTTTCCTCGAAGCTTAGGTCCTCCTTGAGCTCGAGTGTGGAGACGTCCAACACGTGTGACGGGTCGGAAAGATATTTCCGGAGCATAGACACGTGGAATACACTGTGGACCCGGTCGAGGTTAGGCGGTAGGGCAAGGCGGTACGCCACTGGGCCGATGCGCTCTAAGATCTCAAAAGGCCCTACGTACCGTGGGCTCAACTTGCCTCTCAGCCCGAAACGCCTGATCCCTCTGGAGGGTGAGACCCGTAAGAACACGTGCTCTCCCACTTGAAATTCCAAATCGCGGCGCCGTCGGTCTGCGTAGCTCTTCTGTCGGCTTTGGGCGGTCAGTAAACGCTGTCTGATGAGGCGTATCTTCTCTTCAGTCTCATCCACCAAGTCGGGTCCCAAGAATTTCCGTTCGCCCAAGTCGTCCCAACAGATCGGGGATCGGCAGCGTCTCCCATACAAGGCTTCGTAGGGTGCCATTTGGATGCTGGCCTGGTAGCTATTGTTGTAGGCGAATTCCACGAGGGGTAGGTAGCGTGCCCAACCGACTCCCCAGTCAAGTACACAGGCGCGCAGCAGGTCCTCCAGGGTCTGAATCACTCGCTCCGACTGTCCGTCCGTCTGAGGGTGGAAGGCTGTACTGAAATGCAGCTTGGTCCCCAGGGCTTGCTGTAGACTTTGCCAAAACTTCGAGACGAAACGGGTGTCTCTATCCGAGGTGATTGATGCCGGAACCCCATGCAGTCTTACGATCTCGCTCAGGTAGACTTGAGCCAACCGCTCTCTGGTCCAGGTTGTGTGGATGGGCAGGAAATGTGCTGACTTGGTTAGCCGGTCCACAATGACCCAAATTGCGTCGTGCCCCTGCTGTGAACGTGGGAACCCGGTGACGAAGTCCATGGTGATCTGATCCCACTTCCACTCTGGTACCGGTAAGGGCTGTAACTTTCCCGCTGGCCGCTGATGTTCTGCCTTTATCTGCTGACATATCAGGCAATGAGCTACATGTCGTGTCACATCCCCCTTCAGCTTGGGCCACCAGAAGGTCTGCTTGAGGTCCCTGTACATCTTCGTGCCCCCCGGATGCGCCGCATAAGGGGCTCGGTGTGCCTCTGCCAAGATCTCCTCTTTCAATTCCGACGAATCCGGCACGCAAAGCCGCCCGCGGAACCGCATGATGCCGTCGTCTCCCACTGCAAAGTCATTCTCCTGGTCCGGGGAGGTCTTGTCTCGCACGTGCTGTAAGTGTGGGTCCGTCCGTTGCCCTTCTCGGATTTTCTCGAAAAGCGTCGGCTTAACCACCAATGCTGTCAGTTGTGCAACAGTGCCCGCTGGTACCACCTCCAACCTCAGTCGTGCGAATTCCGCGATCAAGGTGTCCTGCTCAGTTATCGCGCGCGCCGACGCCTCCTCCGGTTGTCCTTTCCTGCTTAAAGCGTCTGCCACCACGTTTGCCTTCCCGGGGTGGTATTGGATCGTTAAATCATAATCCTTCAGTAACTCAAGCCACCGCCTCTGCCGCAAATTTAGCTCCTTTTGGGTGAACAGATACTTGAGGCTTTGGTGGTCAGAAAAAACGTTACAGTGGACGCCAAAGAGATAGTGTCTCCATAACTTTAGAACGAAGACCACCGCAGCCAGTTCCAAATCATGAATTGGGTAGTTCTTTTCGTAATCCTTCAATTGCCTAGAAGCGTAGGCGATTACTTTCCCCTGTTGCATCAAAACACCTCCAAGACCGATCCTCGATGCGTCGCAGTACACTTCGAAATCTTCTCCGGGCGTTGGCAGTACTAGTATAGGCGCCCTGGTTAGCCTCCTTTTAAGTTCCTCGAAGCTCTCTTGGCACTTAGCCGTCCATACAAACTTCTCCCCTTTCTTGGTCAACCGGTTTAAAGGGGCCGCAATCTTCGAGAAACCCTCGACGAAGCGTCTATAATATCCCGCCAGTCCTAGGAAACTTCGTACTTCCGTCACCGACGTCGGCGGCTGCCAGTCAACCACTGCTTCTACCTTCTTGGGATCCACGGCGATTCCCTGTGCCGAGATCACATGTCCTAGGAAACCGACTTCGCGCAGCCAGAACTCACACTTCTTGAGTTTGGCGAACAGCTTCTGCTCTCTGAGGGTCTGAAGGATCGTTCGCAGATGGTCCTCGTGCTCCTCGTCGGTAGTGGAGTAAATCAAAATGTCATCGATGAAGACCACCACGAACCGATCCAAGAAGGGTCTGAAGATCCGGTTCATCATATCCATGAAGACCGCGGGGGCGTTCGTAAGCCCGAACGGCATAACCGTGAACTCATAGTGGCCGTACCGGGTCCGGAAGGCGGTCTTGGGGACGTCTTCATTTCGAACTCGGAGTTGATGATAGCCCGATTGTAGGTCAATCTTGGAGAAGACTGTCGCTCCCCGTAACTGGTCGAAGAGGTCGTCGATTCTGGGCAGGGGGTACTTATTCTTCACCGTGACTTTGTTTATCCCTCTGTAGTCGATGCAGAGACGCAAGCTTCCGTCTTTCTTCCGCACGAAGAGTACCGGTGCGCCCCAGGGTGACACACTCGGTCTGATGAACCCTTTATCCAAGAGGTCTTCCAGCTGTGCTTTAAGCTCCTTTAGCTCTGCGAAGGCCATTCGGTAAGGCGCCTTCGTAATTGGCTGCGTGCCTGGTAGTAGCTCGACAGGGAACTCCACCTCCCGCTCCGGGGGCATCCCGGGCAATTCTGCGGGGAAAACGTCGGGGAAGTCCCTCACCACTGGAATGTCTGAAAGTGTCGGCGAGGGTCGGGCGGCCAGATCCACCGATGCTAAATAGGCCACGCATCCACCCTCTACCAATCTTCTGGCTCGCGCCGCTGAGATGACCGCCGGGAAGGTGATGCTCTTGCCCGCCATATACACATGTTCAGGAAAACCGGGTTCTTGCAATCGCACTTGTCGCTTGTCACAGTCAATGAGCGCCTGGTACCTCGTGAGCCAGTCCATGCCCAACACCGCGTCGTACTCCTTCAAGGGGATTACCACCAAATCCCATGGGCAAGCCAGTCGCCCAAGCTTAATCGAGCAGGCGGCCACTAAGCTGACCGCCTCCAAAGTCCCCCCCGCCGTTTGTACCGTCAAGAGATTTTGAAGGGGGGTCTCCTCGAGATCATGCATAAATACGAAATCACGAGAAATGAACGAGTGGGTTGCTCCGGTGTCGAAAAGAGTTCTAGCACGGGAATTTGAGACGGAAGTAATACCTGCAAGTGCGTCTTCCGGCGGAACTGCCTCTTGGCGGGTCATTGAGAAAACCCTCCCGCCTGGTTGTAGCTGCCTGTCCTCCTCGCGCCGTGGTGCAGGGGGTCTGGAGGTCGTCGCCATAGGTGCTTTCCCCCGCCCTGAGAGCTGTGGCGTGGGCGTAGAAGCCGCCGAGGATGCAGAACCCCCGCCCAAGGGGCAGTTGCGGCGGAAGTGCCCCTCTTTGCCGCATCGGAAACAATGGTCACCCCTCTGGGGGCAGTCTCCCGCTCGGTGTCCTCCCCCACAAATAACGCAAGGCCTGTCTCCTGTCCTCGGTCCTCCTACCGGTGCGCTCCGAGATCCCGACTGTGGTCTCCACCGCTTGGGGGGTCGGCTACCACTAGAAGAGCCTCCTCCAGAATATTGTTGCGGTCGCTTCCTCTCCTCATAGTGCGCTGGGCCCTCCTTCCTGGCGCGAGTAACGGCGAACCCGCGCTCCACCACTGTGGCCCTGTCGACCACTTTCTGAAACGTGTGCAAATCGGCTGCTTGCACCACTTGGAAGATGTCACTCCGCAATCCATCCACGAAGAGCTGCGCCTTATGGGACTCGTCCCTGATTACGAAAGGGACGCAGTTGGCCAGTCGTACAAATTCGCGCTGATAGGCCATCACCGTCTTATTCCCCTGTTGGATGTGGTTCAGGTCATCCTCCAGCTTCTTCTTAACGCTGCTTGTGAAAAAGGCCCCAAATAGCTCCTGCTTGAACACGGTCCATGACGGGAGTGCGGCGGTGCCCTTTGCGGGATCAGGGCGTATCGTCTTCCACCATAAGCGGGCGTTCCCCTCCAGGAAGTGGATGGCCAGGGGAACCCGCTCGTTGTCCTCCATGAGTAAGTCCTCAAATAACTTTTCCAGAGACCCCACCCACTTTTCGACGACCCACGGGTCAGTCGTCTCCCCGTCGAACATGGGTGGGTCGTACTTCATAAAGTCGGCCAGGTTGGCCCGCACGCGGTCCCGCTCAGTCAGCGGAACGGACCCCTCCCCCGTGGCGGCGGCAGCCACGGTAGGGGTAGGTGTGACCACCGTCTCCTCAAGAGTAACCCTGCTGGTTGTCCCCAACGCCGGTCCCGCAGTCGCTGCCGGCGGCGGCACGGTCGGTGGTGCCGCGGCCGGTACTGGCGGTGGTGCCGCGGCCGGTGCTGCGGTGGTGCCGCGGCCGGTGCTGGCGGCCCCTGCGGAGGGACCGGGGCGGCCGTCACTGTCGCGGCCTGCTGCTGTTGCGTCAAATGACGCACGTGGTCGGTGAGAGTGGCCAGTTGCCCCGCCATCTCCCGCAATTGCTGCCGCAGGAGCTGGTTCTCCGCGGCCGTCGACGTCGTCGCGTCTGCCTCGGCGTCCCCAGCCGTCGATCTAGTACGGGCCATTACTGTGCACAAAAACATAAGTCAGCTCTGGACTCCCTTAACAAACAACGAACCCCGTTTCGAGAGAAGAGGACTCGGACTCATTTTCCCCCCCCTCGATCACTCGCGTCGTATTCTACTTTAACCTATTCATTCCATTCCTTTGTAGTTAAGTGTGGCATTCCTGTGGACGTCGGCACCAATTGTTGTGATTGAAAAAAAAAAATTTAGTCTCTGATACCATCTTAATCTGTCACGCCCCGGGGGATTAATTTAGCGGAAACGGATCACCAAAGGAGTGTATTTATTTTTTTTTTTGAAAACCTTCTTCCCCGGTGCGTGCCCAGATCCGCCGCATACACAGGGTCACTGTACAAACGGACAGAGTCTCCCCTGTATATGCACGGCGTCGCGGTTTGTACAAAGTTCAATAACGAATTACCATTCAATCACAACAACCCAATGCATACAACCATTCACAATATACTGAATAAACTCACGGCCGATTAGTTTGAAAAGATAAAACACACAGTTGTTAAAACGGCGCCCACCCGGCACCCATATTTTGAAAACCCTTTTTCGAAAGCAACATAAACCCAGGGGTTTGGAAAGCAGTGCCCACACGACACTTAGGTTTTGAAATCCATTTTCGCAAATCATAAATCCACAAGGTTTTGAAAACGGTGCCCACACGGCACCCGAGTTTTTGAAATAACAGTTTTCGCAATCTGTTCTTTTATTTGCTATTTTATTTTCCAAAGCGGCCCACAGAGATGTACAGAAAACTAAACAATTCATTTATCGCCGTACCGACATCCACACCGACCCCACGAGGGTATCGAGAACCATCCACAATCTACAAATAATAAATGGAATGCGAAAGTAAAAGGTAAAGTACTGTTCCGGTCTCCCGGGAACCAAAATCGCTAGCCGCGGCCTCACCGTCGCCTACCTCTCCCCCCTGTAGGACCCTGTCGCAAAGTGGGAAGTCAGCGACTAAACAAAAGTGATAAAAGTAAAGCAGGTAAAGAAAAACGTCCAACCGTAGTCTATCCGGAGCAACCACCCTCGCAAGGGAAAAATAGAATGAAACACCTGTAAACCTGCAATACCCGATCCCGTCGGACAGCTAAACCGACGGATCGCACCGCGCCCAAGTCGGACAACTAAACCGAATGGATCGCACCGCGCCCAAGTCGGACATCTAAACCGAATGGGTCGCACCGCTCACACCTTGGCGCATCCAAGCCCCACAACTAAAGAGGCCCCACTCCGTCCTGTGGGTATACACGGGTCGTCGACCACTTTTCCGGAAAAGCACACCCTTTGCGGTGGCCAAACCGCGGGTGCGCGTGTTGCAGCCGAGCATAGTAACCATGGACCACATATATATATCAATGTATAAGAACCGTATGAAACAACGTGGATATCTAATCACATAAAAAAACCGTAAAGCCATAACGACTGATTGGTACCTCCCTACCATGTTTAACCCAAATACACGTAAGGTAGTCCCCGTCCCACATGATAGAATTAAACATTAAGACATAAGAGTAAAACCCACCTGTCGCTTGTGGCGATTAATGCTCGACTCCTCCGCGTCCCGGCACGCTCCCCGAACTACAAAAAGAAACCCCGGGAAGAGAGTCAGTATCCCCCAAACGCCGTCAATGACGAGCAAAACACACGCCGGCTCCCGTCTCGGAACGGGCCCTCGGCTCCGACGGCGGCGGCGGCGGAGGTCGCGGCGGAGGCGTCCCCGCGCCGCTCGCTGTCCGCGCATGCGCATGGGCCCGTGCGGCGTCGGACCCGCACGGCGCCTGGCCCCCCCCCATGCGGCTGGCCCCGGGCGGCGCCCAGCACGCGCGGTGCGGTGCCCGCATGCGCGGGCTGCTCCGCGCGGTGCCAGACCCCGCGCGGCGCCCCCCCGCATGCGGGTGGCCCCGCGCGGCGCCCAACCCGCATGCGGGTGGCCCCGCGCGGCGCCCAGCCCGTGCGGGTGCGCTGCCCGCATGCGCGGGCTGCCCCGCGCGGTGCCAGACCCCGCGCGGCGCCCCCGCATGCGGGTGGCCCCGCGCGGCGCCCAGCCCGCGCGTGTGCGCTGCCCGCATGCTCGGGCTGCCACCGCGCGCGCGCGGCTGCCCCGCGCGGTGCCAGACCCCGCGCGGCGCCCCCCGCATGCGGGTGGCCCCGCGCGGCGCCCATCCTGCACGGGGGAGCTGCCCGCAGGCCCGGGCGGCTCCGCGCGGCGTCAAGCCTGCGCGGGTGCCCTGCCGGCGGGTGGCTCGCCCCTCCCTCGCCTCCTAGGGCATCGGGTTGCCCGTCTCCGAAACCCTCCAAGAATTCCCCCTCCCCTTCCTCGATCAAGAAACGAAAAGGGAAAAACGACCATGCTTACCTCGTTTTCGTCGGCTAGGGCTCCACGAGGGTGATCGTGCCGTTCTTGCGCGCCCGGTCTCCAAGAGTGTGCGGGCGTTCGTCCCTTTTCCTCGATTGCCTCCTTGGTTCTACACGCCGACTTGTGGGAAAGGGAAAGAAAATGGGAGGGGCGCTCAGGAAACCGTCTGTCGAGGGTGCGAGAAGTGGGAATCCCGAACCCTAACCCCAAACCAAAGGATTAAATCAAACGGTCCCTAAAAGAACGAGTGGGACTTAACCCCAAACCCCAACGGGGAAACAGAACAAAAATTAGGGCAATAAGTCACACACCAGGGTCCGGTCCGCCTCGAAAATCGCGTTGGTCGCCTGGACTGTCGGCAGTCTTCCGGAATTTATTCTGGGAGATTCCGGAGTCGGAATCCGAAACCGATCGCGCCGCCGTTCTCCGTTTCGCGAGCTTTATTGTCTAAAAATACCCGCGAGCCCCGACAGCCTGCCCAGAAACAAGGAATTAAAAACCACCTTTTAGACCCCTTAAGCGGACCGCGGTGAAATAAGAAGTAAAATAAAGGGAATCCGGGTTCCCCGAAACCCGCAGGTATTACATGTGGCGCGTGACTACCGCGCGCCGCGTGGCGCGCGGTGGCACGTCCACGTGGCGCGGGCGGGGCGCGCTGCGCCTGGTGCACCGTTTTGGCCGTGGACCGGCCGGTTGGAGCCCCCTGATTGGTTGGTGCCGTGGACCGGGGCCGTGGACCGGCCCCGTGGACCACCTTCTCTCCCCTTTCTTTCTTTTCTTCTTCTTCTTCCTCCCCCCACCATTTCTCCCCTTCTTTCCTTTTCTTCTTCACCGAGAGCGAGAGGGAGTGAGGGAGGAGGTTGCGTGAGGTGCGGCGGCGCGTCGCGAACCTCGTTTTGCGTGCAAGGTGTTCCGTTGGAGCGGTTGCGCGGCGCGACACCCGCCCGTTTGTGTTCTCCTTCGTCGCGTTTCGGTGCACGAGCTCCCCCGGCCTACTCCGACCTCCGATTCAGGCGATTCTTGCACCGTTGGATTTGTAACAGGTAGAGCTACGATTTTGGTATTTTCTACTTCCCCTAGTTTTGCACGTTTTGAGGAGTTTCTCCATACTTACTGGGACCCCTTTTTTTTTGAAGGAGTTTTGGACAGCGACACCTTGTCGGATTTTTATCTCCGCAACCGGGCATCGGATTGAGACGCTCTTATAGACTTTTTTTACCTACTCGACACGAGGATCATCACCATATTTTTATCGGATTTTTCTGAGGCTTTTCCGAAGGTTTATTTCTCCCCACTTTACTGTACAGAGTGTTGCAGTTATGTTCCCTTGTGGTTTTGCGCACCGGTGTTATGGAATTTGTAACTTAGCCTACGGTGCTGGATTTGGGCGTGCAGGTACCGTTTTGAAGGTTTTGACGCGAGGATCACTGTGGTATTATTCTTGGATTTTTTGGAACTCCTCCAGCAGGTGAAATAATTACATCTTTGGGGTTGAATTTCAGACTGAGTGTATTTGGTCAAGTGTTGGAATAAGTGTAACCTTGGATTGTATGTTGTACCAGGAGGAGCTGTTCGGGGATTTGGGACTGTGTTTTACTGCACCGCTTTGCGTGCGGACCTCGGCGCCGTTCACCGTTTTGCGTGCGGACTCCGGCACCGTGCTCCGTTTTGCGTGCGGGCTCCGACGGCGTGCTTCGTTTTGCGAGCGGACTTCGGCAGCGGGCACCGTTTCGCGTGGAAGCCAATTGCAAGTGTCTACGAGCAATTGGTGGCGAACCGAGGTGGGTGGCCCTATCTCCAAGCTTTTATGGACTGTTCAGTATTTCTACTGCTGTAGGACTTTGCATGCTAGTTTATTTTTCTTGTATGGCATGCTAGATTGTAGGAATTCTTATTCCTGTTATTATCTGAGGTTCATGTGACCTCCTTGCTCTCTATTATCTGTTAAAATGTAGAAATCTTGGAACTTGACCTAGCACCCCGTCATATGTTGCATGTGTTTGACTAGACCTTAGAAAACCTCAATCTGGGCTAGGTTCTTTTTATGCTTTAGACATCC
>JAQOTM010000902.1:0-43671 GCA_029168755.2 Tillandsia fasciculata | reverse complement strand
GTCTTGCTACCAATGTTTCCTTGCATGCATATGATAGTTCGTCTTGGTACCTGGATAGCGGGTGTTCCCGTCATATGACCGGTGACAAAAACTGTTTTCAAACATTTGAGAAAAACTCCGGAGGACTTGTTGTTTTCGGAGATGGTCGGTCTTCCAAAATTGTTGGAAAGGGAACGGTAGCTATTCCAGATGGCCCGGTTCTAGATAATGTGTTATTTGTTCATGGCCTTAAGACTAACCTCATAAGCATAAGTCAACTTTGTGATAGTGGTTATTCAGTTAATTTTTCATCTGATAAATGCACTGTAACTGACATGAACCATGCTTTCTTTTTAAAGGGGGTTAGATCAGAAAACAATTGTTATGTAGTTCCTACTAAGATTTCTGAAAAATGTAACCTAGCATCTTTGAAAAATGAAACACTTTGGCATGAAAGGCTAGGTCACATAAACTTTAAGGAACTTGCTAGAATTTCAAACAAAGATGTGGTCAAGGGGGTTCCGAAACTTTCTTTTGAACAAAACCTTGTGTGTGGCGGTTGCCAAAAGGGAAAACAGTCTAGGACTGCACACAAGAACTTGAACCACATAGGTACAAAACGGCCTTTGGAACTTTTGCATATGGACTTAATGGGGCCAACTCGTCAACCATCTCTGGGAGGTAAATGGTATATTTTCTTATTGGTTGATGATTTTCTAGATATACTTGGGTAGCATTCTTAAAAGAAAAAGCTGATACCTTTGATTCTTTTCTCGAAATCTGCAATCGTATTATGATTGAAAAGAATGAAAGGATTACTCGAGTTAGGAGTGATAGAGGTGGGGAATTCATAAATTCCAAATTCATTGATTTTTGCACTTCTAATGGCATTAAACATGAATTCTCCGCACCTTACACACCTCAACAAAATGGTGTAGTCGAGCGCAAAAACAGGGTCGTACAGGAAATGGCACGTGTTATGCTTCACAGCCGGAACTTACCTTTTTATTTTTGGGCTGAAGCGGTGAACACTGCTGTTTATGTTATTAATCGCGTGTATTTGCGCCCGGGGACATTGAATACACCATATGAACTTTGGTTTTGTAGAAAACCTAACATCAAATATTTTCGTATCTTTGGGAGTCGGTGTTTTATTTTACGTGATCGTGAGAATCTTGGAAAATTTGACTCTCGAAGTGACGAAGGGATTTTCTTAGGTTATTCTACAAACAGCAGAGCATATCGAGTTTTTAACTTAGAATCTAAGACGATCGTAGAATCGATAAATGTTAAGGTAGATGAAGCTTTTCACTTTGAATCTGAAAAATCTACCCTCGATATCTCTCTTGATGATGATACACCTGCTAATGCATCTTCTTCTAACAATTCTTTCGATAATAATGATGCATCTAACGGTTCTTCAAGTTTATCTGATGTGCAGGAATCATCTCGTGTACCTCCGTCTACTCCTCTACCTCAAACGTTACGCATCTCCAAGGATCACCCTGAATCGAACATCATTGGAGATCCACAAGAAGGAGTTAGAACACGGAGACAATTGGTTTGCGGATTTGCATGCTATGTATCTCAAATCGAACCAAGGAATGTTGATGAAGCTCTCCAAGATGACTACTGGATTAAAGCAATGCAGGAAGAGCTCCATCAATTCGAGCGAAACAAAGTCTGGGAATTACGAAGCCTCCGAAGCAACACAATGTGATAGGTACCAAATGGATCTTCAAGAACAAGAAAAATGAAGAAGGTACTATCATCAGGAACAAAGCAAGGTTAGTTGCTCAAGGCTACTCTCAAGTAGAAGGTATAGACTTTGATGAAACTTTCGCCCCTGTAGCTAGACTCGAGTCCATTCGTATATTGTTTGCGATTGCTTGTCATTTTAAAATCAAATTATTTCAAATGGACGTTAAGAGCGCCTTTTTAAATGGGTTTTTAAATGAGGAAGTTTATGTGGCTCAACCGAAAGGTTTTGTGGATCATAAACTACCTAACCATGTTTTTCGTCTGAAAAAGGCTCTTTACGGTCTGAAACAAGCACCGCGAGCATGGTACGAAAGGTTGACAAAGCACCTTTTGGAAAAGGGCTACACTCGAGGGGGAGCTGACAGGACTCTCTTTGTGAAGCATTATCAAAACAATTTCATAGTTGCTCAAATCTATGTCGATGACATTGTTTTTGGAGCAACAAGAGATAATGATGCTTCTAAATTCGCGGAGACCATGGAAAGCGAATTTGAGATGTCCATGATGGGCGAATTGACTTATTTTCTTGGATTACAAGTTAAACAAAACGATGAAGGAATTCACTTGTGTCAATCCAAGTATGCACTGGAGTTGGTCAAAAAGTTTGATCTTGAAAATTCTAAGGATTTTCCGACTCCAATGGGAACTAGCCATAAGGGACTTGGAAGTGAATCACAAGTGAGAATGTAGACGAGAAACTGTATCGCAGTATGATTGGAAGTCTACTATATCTCACGGCTAGTCGCCCGGATATATCCTTCAGTGTTGGGATTTGTGCGAGATATCAATCAGCACCGAAGGAGGTTCACCTGAAAGCGGTGAAACGGATCATCCGATATATCAAAGGTACAATCAATTTCGGAATTTGGTATCCTATGGGAACGACTTTGGATATTGTTGGATACTCAGATGCCGATTGGGCTGGATCAGTGGATGACCGGAAAAGCACGAGTGGTGCATGCTTCTATCTTGGCCATTGCCTTGTTGCATGGCACAGTAAAAAGCAGAATTGCATAGCACTCTCGACTGCCGAAGCGGAGTACATTTCTGCAGGAAGTTGTTCAACCCAATTGATTTGGATGAAAAGCGTGTTGAGCGATTTCCGGATTTCAACATCTTCGGTAACCATTTTATGTGACAACACTAGTGCTATTAACATTTCTAAAAACCCTGTGTTGCACTCTAGAACAAAACATATTGAACTTAGATATCATTTTCTTAGAGAGCTAGTTGAATCAAACATTCTTCAACTGTCATATATTTCAACTGAGGATCAATTAGCTGATATCTTAACAAAACCTTTGGATCAAAAACGTTTTATTCACTTGCGTAAAGCAATTGGCATGCTTTCCTTGAAATAAACTCTTTTGAAACCTTTGCTTAGGTTAGGTTTTGTTTTTGTTTTTTTTTTGTTCTTTATCTATGTTTTGTACATAGGACATTAATTGAGCATAAATCATAATTGACTTTAATTGCATCCTTTTATGCATTTAGAAATTTATTATGCTTTTGATGTCATAATATTTCAATGTTGCAATGATCATTTACGTTAATTAAACCATCTTTTAAGTGATCAAAGTCAATTTCTCTCTCAATGATCTCTTGGTATAGTCATTATCATATTTGATTGCTTAGTCGAGTATGAATTCGAGATCAATGGTTTGGTTGAATACCTTATATATTAAATAATTGATAGCCAATTGAGGGGGAGTCAATGAAATGTAAAATGCTCAAAAGATGTGGAAAGAGTTACATCCCAATGAGGAGTGTGAAAACTACCACCACATGGAGAAAATGAAAGAAAAAAAGATACTCCATGAATGCAAAGCAAATTTTTGTTTTGAAAATGTTGATGAAATTCATATTGAAATACTTGACTCAGTCGTATTTCATGGTTGGTATAAGGTGGGATTTTTAGTAAAAGATGCTCAAAGAGCCACTCCTTCAACAGATTGTCTAGATATATTATCTAACTTATCTGGGATTTCAAACATCTATTGATCTTGGTATTTCATTTTCTTTACCAAAATTGATGATTTGATAAAGGCATTACACATAAGATCAGGATAGATGTAATTGAAGTTGTTCAACTTTAAGTGTTTTAACTTTCGTAAATTTTCGTTTCATTTTTGTATTTTTGATAGATTTTGCATAATCTATTTCTTGTTGTATGAAACGATGTCTTTTGTTTAAAGTTGACATGGTAAAGTGCTTACATACTTTTTCTGGATTTTATGGAATTTTTCTGAATTTTTCTGGAGAAAAAGTTGAAGCCGATCCGGATCGGGGTAAGTGATCCGGATCCCGAACGCAGGATTCTTCCTGCGGGTAGCCGATCCGGATCACATTCTCGATCCGATCCGGATCACGGCTAGGGTTTTTATAAGAACAAAGAGGATTTGATTTCTTTTACCCTAATCTTTTGTTCTCAAGCTCTAGAGCTTCTCTCTCTAGATTTCTTGCATTTTGGAGCTTCCAAACTCAAAGTTCTTCGGATTCAAGTAAGTTTTATTGATCAAAACTCGGTTTTTCACAGTTTTTCATCAAACGTGAGTTGAAATCTTGGAACTTTTTCGTTTGTGAATGGTTTTTGATCAAATTTCTTTTGAAATAAGAACTCTGGGTCAATTAGTTTTGCTTTTATGCTGGGTTTTCTCAAGATAAACGAGTTTTTAGGCTTCGATTTCTAAAAATTCTGGTTTAGGGCATAAAAGAGGAATTTTTGAAAATCATGGAATTGATCTATTTTTAAAATTCTTTTTGGAAAACTAATTTGATTCTTGGCTTCTCTACATGATTATGATTGTCTAGGTACAATGTTTCAAATTTTTCAAAATTGACGATTTTTCATATGTTCTTGAGTTGGTTTTCACAGGACACTTTCTCAAAACTCAAAGCACTCACTCAATGGCATTCTCCTGGTTAATTCTTGACTTGCTACTGGTTACGATGGTACATACTCGAGCAACCAACAAACTGAAACGAGCCAAGAAACTCCAACGAAAAGGTGAAGTGGAAGTTATAAGTGACACAGAACTTGAAGAAACCCTGATGAAGTACACTGGGATATGTTGACAGATGATGATGATGATGAGGTATTGCCTACTAAATCTAAACAAAAGAAAAAGCACCCATGGACACTGGGAAAGCTCCTATGTTGCTCCAACTATCTCTGTGAAACGGAAACGACTTGCTCGACGTTATGGATTAAGACGAGACACTAATATTGACACACCAATAGCTCCTGACTCTCCGCCACGTGTTGAAGAGGTAGTCGTTAATACTGACCGTCTTCGAGCCTTTGAACGACGTGAATGCATCGGAGAACGTCATGTCAACATTGAAGCCCTTCGAATCATTCACCAGAATTTGGAACCTTAATTGAACAAGCTTCTCTTGCTTCAATCTGCCGATTCCCTGAACTTCTAGGATATTGTTTGTATCGTGTGAGAACCTTCTACACGAATGCAAGACATCTTCAAGAGGATGAAATGGGTCTATGCATTTCTATACAAACATCCAAGGAATGAAGATTAAGATCACACCGCAGTTGATTGGTGAAGTCCTTGGAATGGAATCTAGCACATCGGGGCTTAACTTTTTGAAAGGAAAAAGTTTGACAACTGCATTGTGGCAACTGTGATCGACAAGATCTGTTTGGAAGGAACTAAATCAGTTGACGGCAAGAGTGTCAGATCCAAACATCTACGACTGGAGTACCGTTTTCTAAACTTCATAACATGTTACAACATTCTGCCCAACATGCAGACCAAGGTTGTGAGATGGGAGCGGCTGCTTTTCCTATATCTCATAGGACACCCATCTGAGGCTATTGGATTGAATATGAATATTCCCTATATAATTTGGAACAGAATGTCAAGATACATTGTGCATCCTCATCCCTCTGAGCGACTTCCATTTCCTCTACTCATCATGAGGATCTTACGAAAGTTTGACATTGATGTAAGCTCACATCATATCAGCACAGTTGCGGGATGATAGATGAATCAACAATTGTGAAGTCACTTCACAAATTGCCTCATGTTATTGGAAAGAAACCTTGTGACGGCACCTCGGCCTCAACATCTCGACAAGAACCCGGCACGGATGATGAAGCATCATTGACTTCGATCTTCAAGTTGCAACAACAACTATCTGTCAAGCAAGAACAGATTTTGAAAGAGCAACAAAAAATTGCAATGAGCTTGAGATAGTCACGGCAGCTCACATTACTATCACTAAAAAGGTCAATTCTGTGCACAAGCGATTGACAAAGATGTTCTACAAGCTGGGTTGCACAAGTTCTGAAGATTCAGATTCTGACAACTGACTATTTTTGACTCATTTCTTTTTGTGCAGGTTTTTAGGTTTTAGTCTTATTGATTCTTTTAGTTTAGTTCTCAATTTGTGCATATTAATAGACTTTTTTTTTACTCTCCTTACATATTGTAGCTCTTGCTACGTTTTGGCTTTGTTTTGTGACAAAAAGGGGGAGAGAGTTAGAGAGAACTTTGAACAATGAATGATGATTGTGAATATCAAGGTAAGTATGACTTCCACTCAACTTTGGTTTTTCTTTGTGATTTGTGACATGCCTCTATACTAACTATTCGACTAACTATTTGGGCATGTAATATGACTAACAAGTTGATGTTGGACTAACATACTTTGACATTTGGTTTTCGACTGCTTAGAAGATATGTTGGTTTTAACTATGATTCTCTTACATATCTGAATTTTTCAAATGTCATGATGAGAATAAACTCTATCTCTGTAGTTGGTTTTGAATGTTTCAATTCTTGAGGTATCTAACGATTTTGTTTGTCAAGAATGCCTTCTGTGTGCAGAGATTACAGATGTCTAAGTCTAGAGTCTGTTCTAGGAGTTTATCTCATGTTTTTAATTTCTGGATCTCTTTTGTAAATTTTTGTTGTATGGTGATAGCAACAAAAATATCTTTTTGAATTTTCTTTTGTGGATTTGTGTTTTGTCACGAAACCGCCAAAGGGGGAGATTGTTACGGAATTTGAGTTGGCGTATTTCGTGAATGTATTAAGTCTTGAAGATTGAAGATGAAGAAACTTTGGATCGTATACCTCAATCTCAAGAAAGAAGAATTCAAAAGGATCAGGTACGTTTAACTAAAGAATTTTGATGATCCGAATACTTCTTATAGTGTAGAAACACCTGGAAGAGGTTTTAATTGCTTAAACATCAAAAACTGGACATGGGACATGTTCAGGATCCGGATCGTGCTCGGCAATCCGGATCCCGAAGGGTGTTGTTCATACACTGGTTCAATCCGGATCGCAGCATCCTCTGATCCGGATCCCGAACACTAGTTTTACCTGTTGCTTCCTCGATCCGGATCAGGAACTGCAATCCGGATCCCGAACATGATGTTTTGGTAAAACTGTATGAACGATCCGGATCGGGACTACGATCCGGATCCCGAACAGGCAATTTTCTGGAAACCGTCTTTTGTGCTTCTGCAATCCGGATCGCCAATCCAATCCGGATCGCCGTCGGTAAAACTTTCCAGAAAAGGCTGTTTTTGATCCGTATATTCTTCCAAGGGTTTCTAACCTATAAATAGGCCCTATATTCATTTCTAGGGCATCCGCTATTACAGAAAAAATAGCCGAAAAGAAAAAATCCACATATATAGAGAAGAAAGGAAATCAATAGATTTATTCTATGTTTCTTCATCTATATTGATTGATTTGATTCTAGGTTTTCCATACTCACATTTTGAGTAGAATCAAATCAATGAATACTTAGATGGTATTTCCGATCTATCTTTAATCTAAGTATTCGGCGGATCATCACCACCCAAACAAACAACGATTTACCCCAAAATCGGCGCGTGGACTCGCGTGGCCTTGTGGATTCAAGGTGCAACCGCTCTCGTGGATTCGGAGCGAGGTACGTTCGTGGATTCGAAGCGTGCCATTGGGTGAAGACCGTGGATTCGGTCGGACGTCGTGGACTCGACGTTGGACGCTGTGGATTCAGCGTTGGGCGCGGATCGTGGATTCGAGAAGCGTCGTGGAGCGAGCGGGAAGATCTACTAGGAGCGTATGAAAAAGGTTGAGTCGTCTGTGAGTACGGTATATCACCTTGTACGTGTGTTAATTCTAGTGGATTTCGCCGTGTTATCGGTCCCGTGGTTTTTTACTCCGGTTTGGAGTTTTTCCACGTAAAAATCTTGCGTGTTCTTTTATTTTTCCGCATTGGGTTTATTTGCGCAATGATTTTTTGAGTGTTTATTGTTTACACCTATTCACCTCCCTCTAGGTGTTTTTTCCCCTATTTAGATCCTTTTACTATAACCCAACACCTGGGAGACCCATATGGGGTGATTGAGGTTTTTGCGCGCTTATTGGAACCAAGGATTTGACCCGGCATGAAAAATAGATCAAGTTTACTTTTCAAAAAATTTTCGGGAAATTTTAGAAGTGTTGTGCACCCATGATGCATTGAGCACTGCTATTGTACTGTTGGTTTGGTGATCGTGCTGGTATATCTGTTTCTGGGCTTTCTCAGCTGTACGACCCTGGACAGTTGTGCACCTTCAGGTGGGTGGCCTTGTCTCCAAGACTCATGGAACGTTTATTAATTCTGCTATGGTAGGACCATGCATGATAGTGATACTCTTGTGTAGTATGCTAGAAAGTGATAGCTGATAATTCTAGCGTTATTTGATGATCATGCAAATCTCTTGTTTCCTACTATCTGTAAATTATGGTTATCTTGGAACTTGACCTAGCACCCCTGTCATATGTATCATGTTCAGCCAGACTTTAGAAAACTCCAACTTGGGCTAGGTTTATTTTGCTTAGACATCCACACTACTTTTCTTCCTGGACATAGTGTTTTACTCCCCCGGGTAGCGGGCCGAGTGGTCGGGTCTCTTTAGTGTGGGATGCTTTCTACACTCGTGCTTGGGAGCAGAGTGGAGTCTGGTAGAGGTAGTTGATCATACATCTGTGGCGGGAGCCGTTTAGGAGGACGGCAGTCCCGAGGTATTCCGTTTTCCTATTTTTATTTGTCGCCGCTGTGTTAGTGGCAGCGGTGTACTAGTGTTAGCAGAACCTTGAACCCAGAACTGTCTTTGGACACACATATGATTTTAGTCAACCAACGTTTTCTTCCAAGCATCGTAGGGCCGCCCGAGTCTGTTCTTGTTTGATTGGACAAAGGCTTTAGCTCTACGAGGCTTGGGTATAAAAACTTGTTTTCAATGGTTTTCCTAAAAAGAACTAAAAATCATTAAATATGGATTTCTTCCAGATCAAATGGCTTTCAGTAAGAAATGTCACCTTTTTCCTATAATTTAGCCACCCGAGATGATTCGAGTGGTCTGGGTTCTAAGGTTTGCCTTCTTCTTGGGACGAGAACAACGAGAGGCTATGCCTAGAGTCTGTTCTTGTTTGATTAGGGTTGTAGGTTCTAGTCTTTCGGGATTCCCGGACCCTTCATTGTGCCAGTGGTGGAGTTTATCCTGTCAGTGAGTCTGCCTGTTGGGATATTGTGGCCTGTTGAGGCAGTTGTTCGCAGTGGATGCGATGTTCGGCCTGTTTGGCCTGTTGAGACCGTTTCTCACAGTGGATGCGATGTTGAGGCCTGTTTGGCCTATTGAGACAGTTTCTCGTAGTGAATGTGATGTTTGGCCTGATGAGGCAGCTGTTCGCAGTGGATGTGACTTTGTGCTTTGAGTTGGTAGAGTTGCTTGTGTCTTGAGATTCGAGGGAGCTGATCAGCTGAGTCGTCGAGAGTGCTCCGACCGTTGTGCGAGATGTTTGAGGATCCTGAGTTTGTTTCGTTCAGAGCATGAGCGTGGATTCTGACTATAGCCTGCAGTGCCAACTCGACAGAGTGCGCGGATACCCTTGTCCTCGTTGGGGTCGCTCCCCTCGAGTGCCACGTCCGGGGTGGGTCTGCACTTTGGTATCGCGACTTGTCGACGCCGTCCCTCTGACTGAGCCAGTTTTGGCAGTTACGGACGCCGTCCCTCTGACTGAGCCAGTTTTGGCAGTTACGGACACAGTCCCTCTGGCTAAGCCAGTTTTGGCAGCTACGGACATACCTACGGTAGACCCGTCCTGTTGAGGATGTGCGGCAGTAGGTAGGCGGAGGTTTGACTGGACCCGAGGAGGCAGTCAGTTTCAGATTGGGTGACTATATTGACATGTTAGTAGATGCACCATGTTATCATCTGTTCCACTTTTTGAGCATCTAGATAGGGGCATGGTAGCTGTAGAGTTATTCATTTCCAGCTCTTTTTTTCAGTATTTCATTTGTTACAGCATGCCTCTAGTAGACTTAGTGTCACGCCCCGGGGTCGAGACTGCGTCCCGGGCTCGCCAACAGATCCGCCATCTGTACGGAAACAGCCGTACAGACGAAGCGTCTAACCTGCAAAAAGAAACATCTACAGCTAAACAGATATCAGAGCTAAAAGTAAACTACTGCAAAAACTGAAATCCAAACACTGTACAACTAAAAGTAAAACAATATCCATCTCCAAAATACGATCATATAAAAAGTCCTCTGATACAAAACTCAAAAGGGAGATATCTCCAATAAATACATCAGTGTACAAGCTCACGATACAAAAAATATCCTCACTACAACAGTCTCTCAAACTGTAAAATAAAAGGTACAACTCTAAACCTCACTACAAGGTTCCCTCAACAGAAGAAAAAGCAGAACCTAATCTACTGACGCTCTCCACTGAAAAGGAGGGGTACCGCTACACTCCGACGACGGGTAAGGAACTAGCTCGCGACTCCCTCGAACCGGTCTGAAGGATCAGCAGCAGGAACACAGGAACAGGAGCAGATGTCCCTGGGGAAAAAAACACCACGACGGGTGTGAGAACTACTTCCCACAATAGTTCTCAGTGGGTGCCGTCTACAAGCCCAACGGTCTGCCCACCAAGTCTACTAGAGGCAAAAGTAGCAAGGTAGTACTGAAAGAAAGGAGCTGGAAAGAAATAACCCTACAGCTACCGTGCCTCTATCTACTATGCTCAATGGAAAAGGAAACACAGATGATGGTATGCATCCACTCACTACTGACCATATGTCATAAGTACTATGCTCAAAGGAAACACCACCAAGACACATGATATGCATACTCTCTCACACATAACACCCAATCTCTATGACTGCCACATAGGGTCCAGTCAAGCCTGCGCCTGTCGACTAGGATCGCACCTACCCACCACCACACATCCACATGAGGACAGGATTTACGTGGGGCGTCCTGTCCGACTATCTCAAGCGAACTCTAGTGTATCAACTAGTCGCATCATCGCAGCCTCGTCAGGCTCGGTATCATCATCGCACCCGGGGCGTAGCTCGAGGGGAGCGACCCCAACGAACTCAAGTAACTCAAGTATCTCATAACTGGCAAAAAGCCAGGCTCAGCAGGCTATAATCCACGATCAAATCGATCGGTATCTCAAGCTCGAAACACAACTCAGTCGGAATGGAACCTCGACTCAAACATGAAAAACCCAACCACTCTCACGGCTATGTCGGAGAACCCTCAACGACGCAACTCACAACACTAACCCGCTAGAGAAGGAACTACACAGCCGGGACCACCGTCACTCCCAACGGCTCCCACAACGACACCCCGCTCATAGACGAGAAGAACCGACTGACGCGGCATAGGTCCGAGAATCCGTTAGACCGATGCCCAGAACCCCAATCAAACAAGAACAGACTCTAGGCTCAGCCTATCGAAGTTCTCAATCCTATACCGTTCAGGGATTCGGCCCCTCTCGGTTAAAGTGGGAAACTAACATCAATACACTGAACTCACGGGCTGGAGATGCTCCACAGCCAGAACCGCAAAGAGTTCGAAAACCCCGGGAAACTAATACCTACGTCCCCAATCAAACAAGAACAGGCTATAGGCGTAGCCTCCCGTTGTTTTCGACCCGAGAATGAAATCAGCCCTTAGAACCCAGATCACTCACCCCGGTCGGGTAAGGAAGTTTAGAAAAGAGATGACATTTATTATAAAACATCATTTCCACTCAACCCCCTTGGGGTGAGGATAAAATTACTCTTTTTCTTGAAAACTGACTTGAAATGAGAAAACCAATTTTTATAGATTTTAGTTCTTGAAAAACATCAGTTAAAAACGAGTTTACTTTTCCGAACTTCCAAGGGTAGATGCCGTCGCCCAATCAAACAAGAACAGGCTTCGACGCCCCTAGAATTTCGGAAGAAAATACTGGTTTTACTAAAATCATGAGTGTCCAAACATATTCTGGGTTCAAGGTCCTGACAACCCACGTGCACCACGATCACAACACGGTGGTGACGAGCAAAACAGAGAGTAACCAGAAACCCGGGACCCCGTTTACTCAAACGGTTCCCAAAATACTAACACTGGCCTAACACAGCCACCAGACCCCACTCGGCCCCCAGGCCCGAGTGCAAACCCATCCCACAATACCCTGACCTCTCGGCCCACTATCCGGGCGAGGAACTCTATGTCTGAAGGAAATGCAAAGTGTGGGATGTCTAAAGCATAAAAGAACCTAGCCCAGATTGAGGTTTTCTAAGGTCTAGTCAAACACATGCAACATATGACGGGGGTGCTAGGTCAAGTTCCAAGATTTCTACATTTTAACAGATAATAGAGAGCAAGGAGGTCACATGAACCTCAGATAATAACAGGAATAAGAATTCCTACAATCTAGCATGCCATACAAGAAAAATAAACTAGCATGCAAAGTCCTACAGCAGTAGAAATACTGAACAGTCCATAAAAGCTTGGAGATAGGGCCACCCACCTCGGTTCGCCACCAATTGCTCGTAGACACTTGCAATTGGCTTCCACGCGAAACGGTGCCCGCTGCCGAAGTCCGCTCGCAAAACGAAGCACGCCGTCGGAGCCCGCACGCAAAACGGAGCACGGTGCCGGAGTCCGCATGCAAAACGGTGCACGGCGCCGAGGTCCGCACGCAAAGCGGTGTAGTAAAACACAGTCCCAAATCCCCGAACAGCTCCTCCTGGTACAACATACAATCCAAGGTTACACTTATTCCAACACTTGACCAAATACACTCAGTCTGAAATTCAACCCCAAAGATGTAATTATTTCACCTGCTGGAGGAGTTCCGAAAAATCCAAGAATAATACCACAGTGATCCTCGCGTCAAAACCTTCAAAACGGGTACCTGCACGCCCAAATCCGAGCACCGTAGGCTAAGTTACAAATTCCATAACACCGGTACGCAAAACCACAAGGGAACATAACTGTAACACTCTGTACAGTAAAGTGGGGAGAAATAAACCTTCGGAAAAGCCTCAGAAAAATCCGATAAAAATATGGTGATGATCCTCGCATCGAGTAGGTGAAAAAAGTCTACAAGAGCGTCTCAATCCGATGCCCGGTTGCGGAGATAAAAATCCGGCAAGGTGTCGCTGTCCAAAACTCCTTCAAAAAAAAAAGGGGTCCCAGTAAGTATGGAGAAACTCCTCAAAACGTGCAAAACTAGGGGAAGTAGAAAATACCAAAATCGTAGCTCTGCCTGTTACGAATCCAACGGTGCAAGAATCGCCTGAATCGGAGGTCGGAGTAGGCCGGGGGAGCTCGCGCACCGAAACGCGACGAAGGAGAACACAAACGGGCGGGTGTCGCGCCGCGCAACCGCTCCAACGGAACACCTTGCACGCAAAACGAGGTTCGCGACGCGCCGCCGCACCTCATGCAACCTCCTCCCTCACTCCCTCTCGCTCTCGGTGAAGAAGAAAAGGAAAGAAGGGGAGAAATGGCGGGGGAGGAAGAAGAAGAAGAAAAGAAAGAGGGAGAGAAGGTGGTCCATGGGGCCGGTCCACGGCCCCGGTCCACGGCACCAACCAATCAGGGGGCTCCAACCGGCCGGTCCACGGCCAAAACGGTGCACAGGCGCAGCGCGCCCCGCCCGCCGCCACGTGGACGTGCCACCCAGCGCGCCACGCGGCGCGCGGCAGTCACGCGCCACACGGGCGCGTGACACCCAGCGCCGCGCAGGCGCGGGACACGCGCCCGTGACACGGCGCGTGCGCCCCCGCGCCCGCGCGGGCGCGAGTGGGCCCGCCACGTGGCGGGCTCCGCGCACTCCGCGCCGAAGCGCGGTTCCCGTGCGCGTGTCAGCGTGCCTCTGCCGCGCCTTGAACCGCGCGCCGCCCATGCCTCGGGAACCGTGCCACGACCTCGCCTCGAAAAACGCGTCGCTTCGCCTCAAAAAACGCGCAAACCTACCGGGCTCCAAAACCAACAAATAAATAGTCCATTCTTAGCGATTTCGCGCGCTGAATCCAAAAACGATGTCCGTTTCTCCAAATTCTCATCCAAAAATTTGCCGAATGCCCACTCGATCCGATTTCCGCGCCGGGTCCAATTCTGAAGTCCAATTTGCCCAGTTCACCTCCAAAAATTCCTGAAGGCGACCGGAGAGGTAAACTTTTATCCAAACTTCGCCCGGAGTCCAACTTTGACATCTGAGTCGCGCGAAACCACTTCTAAACTCCCGACGGGTCCTTCAAAACCTACGGGATCTCCTTTCAAGCCCGAAGTCCGACACTTGTGTCCAAATTGCGCGCAACCGCCACCGACGCACCACGCAGGCCCCCAGTGATGCAACTAAATCCCAAATTGCATCACAAATCCATTTCTGGGCCCCAACACACGAACAAACACCCCCAACGGCCACCGAAAGCTGTCAAACAACTAGCAACCCTACGCGGGGGATTCCGGGACCTCACACTCTCCCCCACTAAAAGAAAGTTTCGTCCTCGAAACTAACACAGCTAAAAAGGGGAGTTTCCAAAGCCACAGGTAAGTATCCATCAACACCGCCTCCAGCTCCTCAGTCGCTACGCACACTCCTCGAAGCGAGTCCACAAGGCTAGGAGTCCAAAAATCTAGAAAAACCACATAAAACCCAAAGGACAGAGGACAAGAAAGAACGACAACCACTACCCGTCCAAAACTACGCGAATTACGCCAACACCACCAACAAGAAAGGTAGAGGCCCCATCAGCAGGAAAGTCGTCAACCACAACTCTCAGTTTAGAAAACGGCTGAAATTAACGAAAGGTCCGAAAATCCCGAAAGGACCAGTGCCCTAGCCCCAATCAAACAAGAACAGGTTCGGGCACCGTCTCCATTGCTGGAGTAGTCTTTCGAAATTTTCGTGCCGTTCGAAAATTTCAGCACACAGATGAGAAGAGGGGAGAGAAGTGTTGATGTCGTTCCTGCCGTGGCTACAAAACGAAGCTACGATCTAACCGTGACCCCTAAGGACACAGCCTCTAGTCCTAGTTGTCACGCCCCGGGTGTAAACCAGAACCCGGGCCCGCCAACAGATCCGCCGTGCACACAGAATTTTCCATGTACACGAAGCGCTGGTAACCTGCTCAGATATGAAATAGCAATAAAAGAGCATAATAATAATCAGAGCTAAACTAAAACTACTGTATCTCAGACAGAAGCTGGAAGTAAAAAGTACAACAGTAAAATAGAATACAGATGTCTCTCCCAGCTCACCACTATAATACAAACAGCTGGCAGAAGCCAGACCCCAAAAGGAAAAGTACGACAGTCTGAGATAAGATGCCTGAAAGGTACAAGTCTAGCTAACTCACTGTCGGGTCCACTGTCTAGCTACTCAGTCGTCCTCTCTCCTCGATCCGCCGCTGTAAGCCCAGCAGCACCCGCAGAAGGCTCTGCAAAACAAAGGAGAAGAAAAGAGAAAGAAGAATGGGGGTGAGAACTACTATAAACAGTAGCCTCCCCTAGTGGGTAAAACCTCAAAACTCAGACATACCCACTAGGTCTACCAGAGGCAAAAAGGGAAAAGAAGAGTGGTAAGAAATAATGACTGCTGAAGAAATGAAACTACCACTACTATGCCCCTAGAATACAGTCCTAGACTGAAATAACCATATCCACAATAACCAACCGTCCCAGATTAACCCTATCTGTACCGCCCTCATCATCGGGCAAGTAAGCCGCGCCGATGTGATAGCAAAGCTCCTGCCGCCGCCCTCATCATCGGGCAAATAAGCCGCGCCGATGTGATAGCAAAACCGTCAATAACTGTCCGACCCCGGCCTCCGGAGGGGAACTCGAGGGGAGCGACCCACTCGAGGAAAGCACTACCGGGCAATAACCGCGCCGGTAAAATCCATATCAAAACACTACCGGGCAATAACCGCGCCGGTAAGATAAGTACCAAAAGCAGGAATAGATCACAACTGCAAAGCCCCAGTGGAACACACCCCCCACTAAAAGAAACACAGATCCCCCAATCTGATGCACAAATGAACATCCGGTCGATCGCCCAAAATCCGCGATCGCCGCAATACCCACAATCACAATCATGTCCCACATCCGACATCCGGTCAACCGCCTACTGTCCGCGGTAGCCGCTATAATCCCGCAACCCATAATCAAACACAACCTGTCACTAACCCTCAGGTCCTCGCTACACTATCCCAAACCCCTGCTCGAACCCGAGCAACCAGACTCAAAGGTCTAATTAAGAAGGAGAAAAGAAATCAAACATGGTTTCTCCTAAGTCAAGTTCCAGCATGAAAGTGTAGCGATAAAAGATGGCCTACCTAGATGTCCAAACAAGCATGCAAGTGTTCTCAAAGAAATAAAGGAAAAGGTGTTCAACAGTGGTTCCACATGTGTAACAATTAATAATTCCGCATAGATAAAACCATCATGCTAAAACATTATCCAACCACACATGTCTAATATCCATTTCCCATGATAAAGCATCATTATCCACCTACGCATGTCATGAAATCCTCAAATAGTACCAACCACTAACAGGATAATCATACAGTGTTTTCCAGATGATAGGCTCGTAATTATTTTAGTTAAACATGCATGTCTACTAAGTGAGCATTCAAAATGTCCAATAGAGAAGATCTCTCTAATATTCCTAGTGGGTATATCAGAAAAGAGGAGTAAAGCAACCACCCACCTGAAGTGCAACTGTCCCAATCCGTACAGCTGGAAATACCAAAAACTCCAAATCCTTGCTCCCACAATTTTAGCACACCCGCAACATTCCTGGTACATCAAGAAATCCACTAATTACACTAGACTCCCAAATTCAGCACTTAATCACATACAACCTCGAATTCAGAACTGCTTAATTATCACCTGCAGAAATTGCCCAGAAAATTCCAATAAAAATATCACGGCGATCCTTGCGTCGATAGCTTCGCAACGGTACCTTGCACGCCCAAATCGGAGTTCGGTAAGTCCAGATAAAAATTCGGCAAGAGAGCACTCTCATACAATAATCTGTATTAAGGACTGATTACTGTTCACAGAGAAATCATTAATTCTCACCTCGAAAGAAAATTCACAAAAATCCAATAAAAATACGAGCGCGTTCCTTGCGATCCGTAGATGAAAAAGTTGTATAAGCTCGTTTCCGTCGGACGCTCGTGCGCAAAGATATGGCCGAAACACTCCGCTGCTGTCAAGGAATTCCATACAGAAAAAGGGGTCACTTGTTGCCTCGAAATCCGTGCCAAAACCTCGAAACGGGAAAGCGCGACCAAAACGAAAGATGAAGTCCTACCTCTTAGGAGTCTACTGGTGCAAGAATCACAGGAAAATGATGTCGGGGTAGCCCAGGGGAGCAAAAATACGATCGCTGCGCCGAAGAAGAACACTAGGAAGCAACGTCGCGCCGCACCGTAAAATGGGGAACCTCGGGATTCGTGCCTCCAAAACTCTTGAAACTTGGCAGGGAGATCAAGGACTTAGAGATGAAGATTTTTGCTTGAAATGTGCTTGGGCTGAAGAGGCTCGGTTGGGAGAAAAAAGGGAAAGAAGGAGGCTCGGATTGCACTATTTATATAGGCTGAAAAACAATTCAATAATTCCCATCCATGTCCCCACTTTCGGGCGCATCCCAGATTTCGGGCTGCTACAGTAACGGGCCGGCCCGTTACTGTTCACGCCCGAAATCCCCTGGGCCGGCCACGTAGCCCAGCCCAACTAGCCCGCGGACCCCGCTGCACCCGGCGCACCTGCGCCAGCCAACGGGGCGCGCCACGTGGCCCCGACAGGCCGTGCACCGCGCACGGTGCGCCGTGCACCGCGCACGTCGCCGGCTGACCCGGCCGTACGGCCACCTGCCCCGGTCACCGTCTCCACCGCTCGCGTGGACCGCGTGCACCAAGACCCGCCAATCCCGAGCCGCCACGTGGGCACCCCTCGGTCCACCGTACACCCCGCCAAGTCAGTGGACCGCGCGCCGTGAACCAACCAACCGAACGACGCCACGTGGCACCGCCCTGGTGCACGACCCCCGCGGTGGACCGCGCACCTGACCGCGCGCCCTGGCGCCTGCCCGCGCCCTGCCCGCGCCGCGTGCCGCCGCCTGCCGCCTGCCCGAGGCCGCCCCGCCGCCCGCCGGCGCTGCCCGCCGCCGCCGGACGCCGCCGGCGATCGCCGGAAACACTGTTCCGGCGTGAACAGTACCCGCAGGCTCAAAAACGACAAGTAAATAGCCCATCTTGACCGTTTTCGCGCGCTGATTCCAAAAACGAGGTCCGTTTTGCCAAATTCCGCCTCCAAAATTTGCCGGAGGCTCCCGCAAGCGCCAAAAACTGTCAAAACTTCCGGGAGTCCGCTTTTGGACATCCGGAC
Organism: Tillandsia fasciculata; assembly: GCA_029168755.2. NCBI lineage: Eukaryota > Viridiplantae > Streptophyta > Magnoliopsida > Poales > Bromeliaceae > Tillandsia > Tillandsia fasciculata. Next base: position 25,239 of record JAQOTM010000902.1, on the reverse strand, counting down.
TCAGAATTGGGCAAACAAAAAGCCAATCACAAGTGTTTTTCCGCGCTGAATCCAAATCCAACCTCCGTTTGGCCTAAATCCTTTTCTAAAATTCGGCAAAAGCAGCCGAAGGCCAAAACAGCTAACCAAAGCTCACAGGGTCCATCTGTGGCATCCCTTCGATGCACTATGGGCCAGATACACCATCAACAGGTGTCTAAACAGTGGATTCACGGGAAAAAGCTGCATGGGGTTCAGGGATCCTACATCCTCCCCCACTAAAAGAAAGTTTCGTCCCCGAAACTAAAGTCGTTCCTCAACACGAAATCTCAACCAAAAAGAGGGGGTAATTATCCGATCATCCGCCCCTCAAGCTCCCAAAGCTGTCAAATACCTCCTCAGCCTTAGGTAATCCAACCACAAGTCCATCGGCACACTAGCTCGATCTGAGTACCTCTTTACTTCCCGCGACATCCAAAGTAAGTCCCTCAACCACACCAGCCAAAAAGGCTACCCAACCACAACGACACATCCGCCTCACGCACAAAATCCAACCATAGAGGGGAAGATAACCCTCAAGCAACCCAGGTACACCGAAACCTCCGGGCCTGGCTTCCCACAAAAACCGTCCTCGCGGCATAGTCAACCGCCGCGAAAAGAAGAAAACCGAGCCAGCCCAACCCGTCCTAATTACCAAACCCAGTCCCGCCACCAAGTTAAGACCATCAGGCCCACCGGTACCAATGAAGACTCAACTGCACCGGGCAGGACCAACCACACGCCCCTACGTGCCAAAGATCGGGAATATAAACCTCCCGAACACAGGGTAACCGTCCTACCCCTAACCCATGCAAGAAGTACATGCACACCCAACAAAGGACAAGGACGCTAAAGTACACAACAATGCAAGACTAAAACCAGTAAACAAAACAAAACAAAATAGTACCTGCCACCACATGGTCGGTTGCTGCAAAGTCCTCCACCTGAGCGGCGTAACCCGACCGCTCTGAGCAGGCGACCGATGATCCGCAGAGTAGGAAGATGGTAAACCGCTCGCTGGAGCATACAGCCGCTGAGCTGACAACTGCTGCTGAGGCGGAAAAGGGGCCGATGCTGATGACGGTGCCGCTGAAGTCGAAAAGGGGCACGAAGCTCGAATGTGGCCTGGCTGTCCACACTTATAACAACGACCCCACCTCTGATCACAGGTGTGCGACAAATGGGGTCCCCCGCAGAAAATACACCTGTCTCTGTCGCGAAACCGTGGCTGTCCCGACTGATGCTGTCTCTGTGCCTGATGCTGAGACTCCGGCTGCTGCCGCGATGACCTCTGGGGTCCACTAGGCTCTCGCGGCTCCGCACGCCCACGGCTAGATGACTGAGGCCGCGGTGGTCTCCATGAACTAGGCTGTCCTTCGTCCTCTGGTGCTGGTCGCTTCCTGTCGGAACTCTGCGCGACCGCGGCCCTCCGTCTAGCCACCTCCTGATCACCTCTCTCCACCCACTGTGCATGCTCTGCGGCTGCCTCCAAGGTCTGAAATCTCTGAGCATGCACAAGTGTGTAAGTCTCTAGACGAAGGCCTGCCTCAAACAACTCTACCTGGTGCGGACCGTCACGGGCGACGAAAGGAACACAGTTCAGCAACTCCATGAACTCCTGGAAATAGGCATGAGCCGACCGGTCGCCCTGCTGCAGATTCTTCAAGTCATCCTCCAACTTCTTCTTCACACTGGTAGAAAAATAGGTGTCCAACACCATCCGTTTGAACTCCTCCCAAGGCAACTGCCGAGTGATCCGAAACTCCAGTGGCTCTACCCGCTGCCACCAAAAATCTGCATCTCCGTCCAAACAGTGCACCGCCATGTGCACTCGATACTTCGGGTCGACGAAGAAGTCCCGAAAAAGCTTCTCCATCGCAGAAAGCCATCTCCCAACATCCCGGGGCTGAGCATCCCGTCCCGAGAATCTAGGTGGTTCCCGCTTGACAAACGCAGCGAGTTTGTCAGCAAAATCCCGCTCCTCCTCCGCAGTCAAAGGCTGAAATGCCGCAGGAGCCCCGCTACTCGAAGATGGCGCTGATGGCACAAAAGGTGCAACAAGAGGCACAGGGGCCTCAGGAACAGCCGGGGGTGGTGCCTCCCTCTGAGCAAGCAGCTGATCAATCCTCTGCTCCTGGCGGCGCTGTCCCTCCGCCAACTGGGCCACCAAGGCCCTCAACTCAGTAAGCTCGGGTGGTGTAGGCTGCTCTGGCTCAACAGGGGGCGAAGGGACACCCCGGGTGGGAATCCGACGTCGAGGAGGCATCCTGCCACAAGAAACCAAACATCAGCAACAAAACCCCACACGACCCAATCTGGCGAAAGTCAAAAGACATCCCCCTATTTCTGTAACCTTATGTTGTCTGCAGCCAACATAATGGTTCAACAGAAATAGACTATGTCGATCCCTCTTCACTCACAGGAAGAGTTAACTATAAAAATCACCGACTTTCGCAACAAGTCACGCCACTCACGCCCTATAATCCTAGGGTCTGTCCAAAAGCCTAGGGTTTCCTAAGTCCCAACTGACCTATCCCTAAGCTCTGATACCAACTTAATCTGTCACGCCCCGGGTGTAAACCAGAACCCGGGCCCGCCAACAGATCCGCCGTGCACACAGAATTTTCCATGTACACGAAGCGCTGGTAACCTGCTCAGATATGAAATAGCAATAAAAGAGCATAATAATAATCAGAGCTAAACTAAAACTACTGTATCTCAGACAGAAGCTGGAAGTAAAAAGTACAACAGTAAAATAGAATACAGATGTCTCTCCCAGCTCACCACTATAATACAAACAGCTGGCAGAAGCCAGACCCCAAAAGTAAAAGTACAACAGTCTGAGATAAGATGCCTGAAAGGTACAAGTCTAGCTAACTCACTGTCGGGTCCACTGTCTAGCTACTCAGTCGTCCTCTCTCCTCGATCCGCCGCTGTAAGCCCAGCAGCACCCGCAGAAGGCTCTGCAAAACAAAGGAGAAGAAAAGAGAAAGAAGAATGGGGGTGAGAACTACTATAAACAGTAGCCTCCCCTAGTGGGTAAAACCTCAAACTCAGACATACCCACTAGGTCTACCAGAGGCAAAAAGGGAAAAGAAGAGTGGTAAGAAATAATGACTGCTGAAGAAATGAAACTACCACTACTATGCCCCTAGAATACAGTCCTAGACTGAAATAACCATATCCACAATAACCAACCGTCCCAGATTAACCCTATCTGTACCGCCCTCATCATCGGGCAAGTAAGCCGCGCCGATGTGATAGCAAAGCTCCTGCCGCCGCCCTCATCATCGGGCAAATAAGCCGCGCCGATGTGATAGCAAAACCGTCAATAACTGTCCGACCCCGGCCTCCGGAGGGGAACTCGAGGGGAGCGACCCACTCGAGGAAAGCACTACCGGGCAATAACCGCGCCGGTAAAATCCATATCAAAACACTACCGGGCAATAACCGCGCCGGTAAGATAAGTACCAAAAGCAGGAATAGATCACAACTGCAAAGCCCCAGTGGAACACACCCCCCACTAAAAGAAACACAGATCCCCCAATCTGATGCACAAATGAACATCCGGTCGATCGCCCAAAATCCGCGATCGCCGCAATACCCACAATCACAATCATGTCCCACATCCGACATCCGGTCAACCGCCTACTGTCCGCGGTAGCCGCTATAATCCCGCAACCCATAATCAAACACAACCTGTCACTAACCCTCAGGTCCTCGCTACACTATCCCAAACCCCTGCTCGAACCCGAGCAACCAGACTCAAAGGTCTAATTAAGAAGGAGAAAAGAAATCAAACATGGTTTCTCCTAAGTCAAGTTCCAGCATGAAAGTGTAGCGATAAAAGATGGCCTACCTAGATGTCCAAACAAGCATGCAAGTGTTCTCAAAGAAATAAAGGAAAAGGTGTTCAACAGTGGTTCCACATGTGTAACAATTAATAATTCCGCATAGATAAAACCATCATGCTAAAACATTATCCAACCACACATGTCTAATATCCATTTCCCATGATAAAGCATCATTATCCACCTACGCATGTCATGAAATCCTCAAATAGTACCAACCACTAACAGGATAATCATACAGTGTTTTCCAGATGATAGGCTCGTAATTATTTTAGTTAAACATGCATGTCTACTAAGTGAGCATTCAAAATGTCCAATAGAGAAGATCTCTCTAATATTCCTAGTGGGCATATCAAAAAGAGGAGTAAACAACCACCCACCTGAAGTGCAACTGTCCCAATCCGTACAGCTGGAAATACCAAAAACTCCAAATCCTCGCTCCCACAATTTTAGCACACCCGCAACATTCCTGGTACATCAAGAAATCCACTAATTACACTAGACTCCCAAATTCAGCACTTAATCACATACAACCTCGAATTCAGAACTGTTAATTATCACCTGCAGAAATTGCCCAGAAAATTCCAATAAAAATATCACGGCGATCCTTGCGTCGATAGCTTCGAAACGGTACCTTGCACGCCCAAATCGGAGTTCGGTAAGTCAAGATAAAAATTCGGCAAGAGAGCACTCTCATACAATAATCTGGATTAAGGACTGATTACTGTTCACAGAGAAATCATTAATTCTCACCTCGAAAGAAAATTCACAAAAATCCAATAAAAATACGAGCGCGTTCCTTGCGATCCGTAGATGAAAAAGTTGTATAGGCTCGTTTCCGTCGGACGCTCGTGCGCAAAGATATAGCCGAAACACTCCGCTGCTGTCAAGGAATTCCATACAGAAAGAGGGGTCACTTGTTGCCTCGAAATCCGTGCCAAAACCTCGAAACGGGAAAGCGCGACCAAAACGAAAGATGAAGTCCTACCTCTTAGGAGTCTACTGGTGCAAGAATCACAGGAAAATGATGTCGGGGTAGCCCAGGAGAGCAAAAATACGATCGCTGCGCCGAAGAAGAACACTAGGAAGCAACGTCGCGCCGCACCGTAAAATGGGGAACCTCGGGATTCGTGCCTCCAAAACTCTTGAAACTTGGCAGGGAGATCAAGGACTTAGAGATGAAATTTTTGCTTGAAATGTGCTTGGGCTGAAGAGGCTCGGTTTGGGAGAAAAAAGGGAAAGAAGGAGGCTCGGATTGCACTATTTATATAGGCTGAAAAACAATTCAAGTAATTCCATCTATGTCCCCACTTTCGGGCGCATCCCGGATTTCGGGCTGCTACAGTAACGGGCCGGCCCGTTACTGTTCACGCCCGAAATCCCCTGGGCCGGCCACGTAGCCCAGCCCAACTAGCCCGCGGACCCCGCTGCACCCGGCGCACCTGCGCCAGCCAACGGGGGCGCGCCACGTGGCCCCGACAGGCCGTGCACCGCGCACGGTGCGCCGTGCACCGCGCACGTCGCCGGCTGACCCGGGCCGTACGGCCACCTGCCCCGGTCACCGTCTCCACCGCTCGCGTGGACCGCGTGCACCAAGACCCGCCAATCCCGAGCCGCCACGTGGGCACCCCTCGGTCCACCGTACACCCCGCCAAGTCAGTGGACCGCGCGCAGTGAACCAACCAACCGAACGACGCCACGTGGCACCGCCCTGGTGCACGACCCCCGCGGTGGACCGCGCACCTGACCGCGCGCCCTGGCGCCTGCCCGCGCCCTGCCCGCGCCGCGTGCCGCCGCCTGCCGCCTGCCCGAGGCCGCCCCGCCACCCGCCGGCGCTGCCCGCCGCCGCCAGACGTCGCCGGCGATCGCCGGAAACACTGTTCCGGCGTGAACAGTATCCGCAGGCTCAAAAACGACAAGTAAATAGCCCATCTTGACCGTTTTCGCGCGCTGATTCCAAAAACGAGGTCCGTTTTGCCAAATTCCGCCTCCAAAATTTGCCGGAGGCTCCCGCAAGCGCCAAAAACTGTCAAAACTTTCGGGAGTCCGCTTTTGGACATCCGGACTCAGAATTGGGCAAACAAAAAGCCAATCACAAGTGTTTTTCCGCGCTGAATCCAAATCCAACCTCCGTTTGGCCTAAATCCTTTTCTAAAATTCGGCAAAAGCAGCCGACGGCCAAAACAGCTAACCAAAGCTCACAGGGTCCATCTGTGGCATCCCTTCGATGCACTATGGGCCAGATACACCATCAACAGGTGTCTAAACAGTGGATTCACGGGAAAAAGCTGCATGGGGTTCAGGGATCCTACACTAGTCGTCCCCAGCGATCCAAATGTAGCACCAAGCCGCAAACCGCTAAAGCCACAGCTGCAGGAAGGATACCTCGGTGATCTGAGAAAAAGAACTCCACTAGTCCAACACTCGGAAAGGTAACCGATCTCATTCCAAAATCAGCCGCTGCACGATACAGCACCAACTGGCCCATCCTGTGTGCTCAATCTGAGTCGTGGAGCTGCCACTGAAACGTAACACCTGCCGGAATAATTCCAAGTCTCAACTGTACTGGACACAATCCACAAGGCTCCCCCACATGCACAACCCCAACAGAAATCTGTACCTCTAGTGCACGTGGTAACAACTCTATCTCCAGTCCAGACAGGAAGGCCAACAACACTCAACTCAAACTGCCGTAAGGAAACCATGCCCGCGACAACTAGGTCCACTGCCGTAGTGCCCTCCAACCGGGCGATACAGACTTATCCGCTCGATGTAGATGGTCGTCGCTCAGTCTGCCCGACGTCGTGTCCCTATCTGCCTGGCGGTAACCGGAGAAGCTCCTTCATCCCATAGAGGTAGCGGGGTACCGTCACAACGGTATTGTCGTAGTCACCGCTCGAGGGCATGCTGCCTGAAAAGTCTCAACTATCCACACGAAGACATTGCCTCTGCCTGTGGTCACACTGCGGCGCCGAATGCCGCCCACCCCAAATGGCATAACCACCCTACCGCTGCTGCTGAAAAATCGGTTGTGGAGAACCACCTGATCTCTGTCTCCTCTGAGACTCACGACCCTCAGACTAGGATCGTGGTGGCCCCGGGGGTCTCGATCTACTTTACTGTCCAAACTCAGGCGGCACTGATTGCCTCTCCCCGGAGCTGATCCCTGGCGCTCCGTCTCTCTCTCTGACATGATCACTGATCCTCGGTCAACCCACCGGGCCTGCTCAATCGCTGCCTCTAACGTCGGCACTCGCCGAGAATACACCAAGTGATAGATATTCCGATTCAGTTCTCTCTCAACTAACTCAACCTTCTAGGCCTCATCCAGGCGACATGGGGTATACCACTCATCAATCACAAATCTCGCGAACATACTCCTGAAGAGGTCGACTTCCCTGCTGCAGGCGTCTAAGATTCCCTTCTAATTCCTGCTTACACAGTCAGGAAAGAAGGCCCTGAACAGCAAAGCACAGAACTCGCTCCATCGGTGCCACTGGTACAACAGAATATGCCACTGCATAGGAAGAAAGTGCTGGAAGACTCTCAAGCGGTACTGCAACCAGCTGTGCTCTCTGCTCCAACAAGCGCATCCAACATTCCATGGCTTCCTCCTGGCATCTGACAGCCTCCGGCATCGGTGCCATTTGATTCCATAACTCTAGGGTCTCGCTCTGCTCTGACAGCTCTGCTTCCCGCTGCTCGGGTACTCTTCAGATGCGGGGTGTGCCCTCTTCACAACACGACGTCACAGGGGTAACGCAATCCACTGCACAATAACAAACATCAGGACACAACAACCATATGACCCAATCCGGCGAAAGTCTAAGACATGCCATCCATTCCATAGCATTATGTTGTCTGCAGCCAACATAATCGCTTAGGAGAATAAATATGCCAATCACTCATCCCATCTCTTGGGAGAGGTATAAAACTCAATCAGGACTCTCGCTAAAAGTCACGACTCTCACGTAGTCATCCTAATGTCCAACCACAAGCCTAGGGTTTCTAAGTCCAGCACAACCTACAACCTAGTCTCTGATACCACTCTAATCTGTCACGCCCCGGGGTCGAGACTGCGTCCCGGGCTCGCCAACAGATCCGCCATCTGTACGGAAACTGCCGTACAGACGAAGCGTCTAACCTGCAAAAAGAAACATCTACAGCTAAACAGATATCAGAGCTAAAAGTAAACTACTGCAAAAACTGAAATCCAAACACTGTACAACTGAAAGTAAAACAATATCCATCTCCCAAATACGATCATATAAAAAGTCCTCTGATACAAAACTCAAAAGGGAGATATCTCCAATAAATACATCAGTGTACAAGCTCTCGATACAAAAAATATCCTCACTACAACAGTCTCTCAAACTGTAAAATAAAAGGTACAACTCTAAACCTCACTACAAGGTTCCCTCAACAGAAGAAAAAGCAGAACCTAATCTACTGACGCTCTCCACTGAAAAGGGGGGGTACCGCTACACTCCGACGACGGGTAAGGAACTAGCTCGCGACTCCCTCGAACCGGTCTGAAGGATCAGCAGCAGGAACATAGGAACAGGAGCAGATGTCCCTGGGAAAAAAAACACCACGACGGGTGTGAGAACTACTTCCCACAGTAGTTCTCAGTGGGTGCCGTCTATAAGCCCAACGGTCTGCCCACCAAGTCTACTAGAGGCAAAATAGCAAGGTAGTACTGAAAGAAAGGAGCTGGAAAGAAATAACCCTACAGCTACCGTGCCTCTATCTACTATGCTCAATGGAAAAGGAAACACAGATGATGGTATGCATCCACTCACTACTGACCATATGTAATAAGTACTATGCTCAAAGGAAACACCACCAAGACACATGATATGCATACTCTCTCACACATAACACCCAATCTCTATGACTGCCACATAGGGTCCAGTCAAGCCTGCGCCTGTCGACTAGGATCGCACCTACCCACCACCACACATCCACATGAGGACGGGATTTACGTGGGGCGTCCTGTCCGACTATCTCAAGCGAACTCTAGTGTATCAACTAGTCGCATCATCGCAGCCTCGTCAGGCTCGGTATCATCATCGCACCCGGGGCGTAGCTCGAGGGGAGCGACCCCAACGAACTCAAGTAACTCAAGTATCTCATAACTGGCAAAAAGCCAGGCTCAGCAGGCTATAATCCACGATCAAATCGATCGGTATCTCAAGCTTGAAACACAACTCAGTCGGAATGGAACCTCGACTCAAACATGAAAAACCCAACCACTCTCACGGCTATGTCGGAGAACCCTCAACGACGCAACTCACAACACTAACCCGCTAGAGAAGGAACTACACAGCCGGGACCACCGTCACTCCCAACGGCTCCCACAACGACACCCCGCTCATAGACGAGAAGAACCGACTGACGCGGCATAGGTCCGAGAATCCGTTAGACCGATGCCCAGAACCCCAATCAAACAAGAACAGACTCTAGGCTCAGCCTATCGAAGTTCTCAATCCTATACCGTTCAGGGATTCGGCCCCTCTCGGTTAAAGTGGAAAACTAACATCAATACACTGAACTCACGGGCTGGAGATGCTCCACAGCCAGAACCGCAAAGAGTTCGAAAACCCCGGGAAACTAATACCTACGTCCCCAATCAAACAAGAACAGGCTATAGGCGTAGCCTCCCGTTGTTTTCGACCCGAGAATGAAATCAGCCCTTAGAACCCAGATCACTCACCCCGGTCGGGTAAGGAAGTTTAGAAAAGAGATGACATTTGTTGGGTTATGTTAATATGGATCTAAATAGGGGAAAAAAACACCTAGAGGGGGGTGAATAGGTGTAAACAATAAACACTCAAAAAATCATTGAGCAAATAAACCCAATGCGGAAAAATAAAAGAACACGTAAGATTTTTACGTGGAAAAACTCCAAACCGGAGTAAAAAAAACCACGGGACCGATAACACGGCGAAATCCACTAGAATTAACACACGTACAAGGTGATATAACGTACTCACAGACGACTCAACCTTTTACCATACGCTCCTAGTAGATCTTCCCGCTCGCTCCACGACGCTTCTCGAATCCACGATCCGCGCCCAACGCTGAGTCCACAGCGTCCAACGTCGAGTCCACGACGTCCGACCGAATCCACGGTCTTCACCCAATACCACGCTTCGAATCCACGAACGTAGCTTGCACCTTGAATCCACAAGGCCACGCGAGTCCACGCGCCGATTTGGGGTAAATCGTTGTTTGTTTGGGTGGTGATGATCCGCCGAATACTTAGATTAAAGATAGATCGGAAATACCATCTAAGTATTCATTGATTTGATTCTACTCAAAATGTGAGTATGGAAAACCTAGAATCAAATCAATCAATATAGATGAAGAAACATAGAATAAATCTATTGATTTCCTTTCTTCTCTATATATGTGGATTTTTCTTTTCGGCTATTTTTTCTGTAATCGCCGATGCCCTAGAAATGAATATAGGGCCTATTTATAGGTTAGAAACCATTGGAAGAAGATAGGATCAAAAACTGCCTTTTCTGGAGATTTTACCGACGGCGATCCGGATTGGAATTGGCGATCCGGATTGCAGAAGCAAGAAAGACGATTTCCAGAAAAATGCTGTTCGGGATCCGGATCAAAGTCCGATCCGGATCGTTCATACAGTTTTACCAGAACATCAATGTTCGGGATCCGGATTGCAATTCCTGATCCGGATCGAGGAAGCAAACAGGTAAAACTAGTGTTCGGGATCCGGATCAGAGGATGCTGCGATCCGGATTGAACCAGTGTATGAACAAACACCCTTCGGGATCCGGATTGCCGAGTCCGATCCGGATCCTGAACATGTTCCATGTTCAGTTTTTGATGTTTAAGCAATTAAAAATTCTTCCAGGTGTTTCTACACTATAAGAAGTATTCGGATCATCAAAAATCTTTAGTTAAACGTACCTGATCCCTTTGAATTCTTCTTTCTTGAGATTGAGGTATACGATCCAAAGTTTCTTCATCTTCAATCTTCAAGACTTAATACATTCACGAAATACGCCAACTCAAATTCCGTAACAATCTCCCCCTTTGGCGGTTTCGTGACAAAACACAAATCCACAAAAGAAAATTCAAAAAGATATTTTTGTTGCTATCACCATACAACAAAAATTTACAAAAGAGATCCAGAAAATAAAAACATGAGATAAACTCCTAAAACAGACTCTAGACTTAGACATCTGTAATCTCTGCACAAAGAAATCATTCTTGGCAAAAGAAATCGTTAGATACCTCAAGAATTGAAACATACAAAACCAAATACAGAGATAGAGTTTATTCTCATCATGACATTTGAAGAATTCAGATATGTAAGAGAATCATAGTTAAAACCAACATATCTTCTAAGCATTCAAAAACCAAATGTCAAAATGTTAGTCCAACATCAACTTGTTAGTCATATTACATGCCCAAATAGTTAGTCGAATAGTTAGTATAGAGGCATGTCACAAATCACAAGAGAAAAACCAAAGTTGAGTTGAAGACATACTTACCTTGATATTCACACAAATTCACATCATTGTCAACTGTTCATCATTGTTCAAAGTTCTCTCTAACTCTCTCCCCCTTTTTGTCACAAAACAAAGCCAAAACGTAGCAAGAGCTACAATATGTAAGGAGAGTTAAAAAGTTCTATCAATATGCACAACCTGAGAACTAAACTACAAGTTAGAACAAAAACTAAGTCCCAAAAAAAAAGAAATGCAAGGTCTGCAAGAGAGTAAAGCCATAGAAAAAGTGAACAGAAGGTGCTGCTCAGTCTGATGAATCTGAACTGGTACAGCTCAGCTTGTTCAAAATCCCCTTAAGCAGTTTCGAAATGTTTGAATACTTTTTCTTGATCTTCTTGTGCTGAGAGGAAAGTTGCTGAAGTTCTGTCGACATTCTTTCTTGTGCAGCAAAGAGTTTTGCTGTTCCTGACGAAGCAGTTCCAATTCATCTGTGTCTGTAGTCCCTTTCTTCGAGTGTGATGGGTGCTGTGTAGATGCAGATGGTGCATTCATTCCCGTAACCCATGGAGATTCAGTTTGAAGAATTCCAGAAAGTGAGCGTGCTCTGGTGAGAGGCCCACTATGCTGACTCGCACTCCTTTGGACATTTTTCCTTCTCGTATACTGTTTGGTTGTTGAGGCAGATTTCATTAGTCTTTTTCCTTTGGTAAATTTCCTGTCCTCCTCATCAATTTTTCGTTGAACATCTTTGAAGAATTCGTCCCATTCTTCTTCATCATAGTCTGAGCTGTCTTCCTCTGCGTCCTTCGTCTTGTTTGAGTTGAATCATCCTGTTCCGTTTTAACAGATGTACTCGTGTGCACCATAGTGACCAACAACAGAAAGAACCAAGAGAGAGCCATTGAACCTAGTGCTTGAGTTTTGAGAAAGTGTCCTGTGAAGAGCCAACTCAAGAACACATGAAAAATCGTCAATTTTGAAAAATTTGAAAAATTGTACCTAGACAATCATAATCATGTAGAGAAGCCAAGAATCAAATTAGTTTTGCAAAAAGAATTTTAAAAATAGATCAATCCATGATTTTCAAAAATTCCTCTTTTATGCCCTAAAACCAAATTTTTAGAAATCGAAGCCTAAAAACTCGTTAATCATGTAAAAACCCAGCATAAAAGCAAAACTAATTGACCCAGAGTTCTTATTTCAAAAGAAATTTGATCAAAAACCATTCACAAACGAAAAAGATCCAAGTTTTCAACTCACGTTTGATGAAAAACCATAAAAACTGTGAAAAACCGAGATTTGATCAATAAAACTTACTTGGAATCCGAAGAACTTTGAGTTTGGAAGCTCCAAGATGCAAGAAATCTAGAGAGAGAAACTCTAGAAGCTTGGGAACAAAAGATTAGGGTAAAAGAAATCAAATCCTCTTTGTTCTTATAAAAACCCTAGCCGTGATCCGGATCGGATCGAGATTGTGATCCGGATCGGCTACCCGCAGGAAGAATCCTGCGTTCGGGATCCGGATCACTTACCCCGATCCGGATCGGCTTCAACTTTTTCTCCAGAAAAATTCAGAAAAATTCCATAAAATCCAGAAAAAGTATGTAAGCACTTTACCATGTCAACTTTAAACAAAAGACATCGTTTCATACAACAAGAAATAGATTATGCAAAATCTATCAAAAATACCCAAAAATGAAACGAAAATTTACGAAAGTTAAAACACTTAAAGTTGAACAACTTCAATTACATCTATCCTGATCTTATGTGTAATGCCTTTATCAAATCATCAATTTTGGTAAAGAAAATGAAATACCAAGATCAATAGATGTTTGAAATCCCAGATAAGTTAGATAATATATCTAGACAATCTGTTGAAGGAGTGGCTCTTTGAGCATCTTTTATCAAAAATCCCACCTTATACCAACCATGAAATATGACTGAGTCAAGTATTTCAATATGCATTTTATCAACAAAAAATTTGCTTTGCATTCATGGAGTATCTTTTTCTTTCTTTCATTTCCTCCATGTGGTGGTAGTTTTCACACTCCTCATTGGGATGTAACTCTTTCCACATCTTTTGAGCATTTTACATTTCATTGACTCCCCCTCAATTGGCTATCAATTATTTAATATATAAGGTATTCAACCAAACCATTGATCTCGAATTCATACTCGACTAAGCAATCAAATATGATAATGACTATACCAAGAGATCATTGAGAGAGAAATTGACTTTGATCACTTAAAAGATGGTTTAATTAACGTAAATGATCATTGCAACATTGAAATATTATGATATCAAAAGCATAATAAATTTCTAAATGCATAAAAGGATGCAATTAAAGTCAATTATGATTTATGCTCAATTAATGTCCTATGTACAAAACATAGATAAAGAACAAAACAAAAACAAAAACAAAACCTAACCTAAGCAAAGGTTTCAAAAGAGTTTATTTCAAGGAAAGCATGCCAATTGCTTTACGCAAGTGAATAAAACGTTTTTGATCCAAAGGTTTTGTTAAGATATCAGCTAATTGATCCTCAGTTGAAATATATGACAGTTGAAGAATGTTTGATTCAACTAGCTCTCTAAGAAAATGATATCTAAGTTCAATATGTTTTGTTCTAGAGTGCAACACAGGGTTTTTTGAAATGTTAATAGCACTAGTGTTGTCACATAAAATGGTTACCGAAGTTGCTGAAATCCGGAAATCGCTCAACACGCTTTTCATCCAAATCAATTGGGTTGAACAACTTCCTGCAGAAATGTACTCCGCTTCGGCAGTCGAGAGTGCTATGCAGTTCTGCTTTTTACTGTGCCATGCAACAAGGCAATGGCCAAGATAGAAGCATGCACCACTCGTGCTTTTCCGATCATCCACCGATCCAGCCCAATCGGCATCTGAGTATCCAACAATATCCAAAGTCGTTCCCATAGGATACCAAATTCCGAAATTGATTGTACCTTTGATATATCGGATGATCCGTTTCACCGCTTTCAGGTGAACCTCCTTCGGTGCTGATTGATATCTCGCACAAATCCCAACACTGAAGGATATATCCGGGCGACTAGCCGTGAGATATAGTAGACTTCCAATCATACTGCGATACAGTTTCTCGTCTACATTCTCACTATGTGATTCACTTCCAAGTCCCTTATGGCTAGTTCCCATTGGAGTCGGAAAATCCTTAGAATTTTCAAGATCAAACTTTTTGACCAACTCCAGTGCATACTTGGATTGACACAAGTGAATACCTTCATCGTTTTGTTTAACTTGTAATCCAAGAAAATAAGTCAATTCGCCCATCATGGACATCTCAAATTCGCTTTCCATGGTCTCCGCGAATTTAGAAGCATCATTATCTCTTGTTGCTCCAAATACAATGTCATCGACATAGATTTGTGCTACTATGAAATTGTTTTGATAATGCTTCACAAAGAGAGTCCTGTCAGTGATCCCCCTGGATCCCCCAAAGGTGTTGCGGTGCATTGGGGTGGCCATTGGAGGCCTTTGGGGCATGTCGGCGGTGTTCGGGCGCCAATTTGGACTCAAGTGATGAACTTCGGGCCTAAATGGATCACGTGGGTGATCGGGTGACTCCGTCGGATCTCTGGGAGTGTTCTCGCGCAAATCGGATATCAAATTTGGACTCAGCGTGAAATTCGGATTGAAAATACCTTTCCGGGAGCCTCCGGCAAATTTTAGGATTGGAATTTGGCAAAACGGACGCCGGATTTGGAATCAGCGCGCGAAAACGGTCAAAACGGACTACCCACTTGTATTTTTGGTGCTCGGGTACTGCTCACGGCCGGAACAGTACTTTCCGGCGATCGCCGGCGGCCGGCGACGGCGGCGGGCAGCGCCGGCGGGCGGCGGCGCGGCCTCGGGCAGGCGGCACAGCGGCGGCGCGCGGCGCGGGCACGGCGCGCGCAGCGCGCAGGGGCGCGGGCAGGCGCGCGGTCCACGGCGGCGGGCGTGCACTGAGGCGGTGCCACGTGGCAGTTTTTGGTTGGGTGGCTCACGGCACTCGGTCCATGGAGTAATTTTGGTACATGGTGCACCGGCCGTGACACGTGGCAGGTTTTGGTTGTTCGGTTCACAGCGCGCGGTCCACGGAGTTTTTAGGGTGCACGGTGGACCGACGGACACGTGGCAGCATTTGTTTGGCTCGGTGTTGTGCTCCCGGTCCACGCAAGCCGTGGAGCAGGTGCCGTACGCGACGTGCGGGCTGGTGCGGCGTGCGCGGTGCACGGGCGGTGCACGGTGGTTGGGGCCACGTGGCGCGCCACCATTGGTGGGCTCACGTGCACCGGGCGCAGCGAAAGGATTTTTCTGGATTTCCCTTAATTTGCTATCCGAGGGCTCTTCAAGGGGATTTTCGACCCCTTCGAGACCTCAGCTCGAAGGGGAGGTGAGAGGGAGATTTCTTCTCCTTCAAGAGGAGATTACACCTACCAAGTTTCAGATTTTCGGGTGGCACGGATTTCGAGATCTCGATTTTACGGCGCGGCGCGACGTTGCGTTTTCTGTGTTCTTCTTCGGCGCAGCAGCAGTGTTTTAGCTCCCCGGCCTACCCCGAGCTCCTTTTCTGTGATTTTGCGCCGTTGGCTTCACGACAGGTAGGGCTTCATCTTTCATTTTGATCGCGCATTCTGATTTTGCTTCTTTGGCTCGGATCCCGAGGTAACAATGGTCCCCCTTTTTCTGTGAGGAATGTGAGGACAGCATCGGAGTATTTTGGCCATATCTTCGCGCACGAGCGTCTGATGGAGACGAGCTTATACAACTTTTTCATCTACAGATCGCAAGGAGCGCGCTCGTATTTTTATTGGATTTTCGTGAATTTTATTTCGAGGTGAAAATCACTGTTTTCTCAGTGTACAGTGCGCAGTCTTTTTCCACAGTTTGTTGTTTGGATCACCACCTTGCCGGATTTTTATCTTGACTTACCGAACTCTGATTTGGGCGTGCAAGGTACCGTTACGAAGCTAGCGACGCAAGGATCGCTGTGATATTTTTCTTGGAATTTTCTGGGCATTTTCTGCAGGTGATAATTTAACAGTTTCGAATCCGAGGTTGTATGTGGTTATAAGAGCATTAATTGGGAGCCTAAGTGTAATTAGTGAGCTTTGTATTGTATCAGGAATATTACGGGTGTGCTAAAATTGTGGGAGCAAGGATTTGGAGTTTTTGGTATTTTCAGCTGTACGGATTGGGACAGTTGCACTTCAGGTGGGTGGTTGTTGCTTACCTCTATTTTGACATGCTCACTAGGAATATTAGAGTGACCCCTTTACTTGGACATCTTGATTAATCATAATCGGGGTTGGGTTATGCATGCCTGTGTGGGGATTGGGTTGCTATGTTAGCGTTTAACCTTGCATGTGGAATGGAATATTTATTTTGGACTATTTGATTATCCTGTTAGTGGTTGGTACTATTTGAGGATTTTATGACATGCATAGGTGGATAGTGATGCTTTATTATGGAACATGGATTATAGACATGTGTGGTTGGATAATGTTTTAGCATGATGGTTATATCTATGCGGAGCTATTAATTGTTACACATGTGGAACCACTATTGGACACCTTTTCCTTTATTTCCTTGAGAACACTTGCATGCTTGTATGGACATCTAGATAGGCCATCTTTTATCGCTACACTTTCATGCTGGAACTTGACTTAGGAGAAACCTTGTTTGCTTCTTTTCTCCTTTTCCTTAGTCAGGTGGTTCTTGTTGCTCGGGTTTGAGCAGGGGTTTGGGTTAGTGTAGCCGGGGGCCTGGATTGTGGATTGTGGGTTATTCCGGCTACCGCGGATATTGGGCGGTTGACCGGAGGTCGGTTGTTAAACCTGGTCGTGGATTTTGGGGTATTGCGGCAATCGCGGATTTTGGGCGATTGACCGAATGGTTACTTTTGCATCTGATTGGGAATCAGTTTTCTTTTAGTGGAGGGTTGTGTTCCACTGGGGCTTTATTGTTGTGATCCAGTCCTGCTTTTATCACACCGGCGCGGTTATTGCCCGGTGATGCTTTTATTACACCGGCGCGGTTATTGCCCGGTGATGCTTTCCTCGTGTGGGTCGCTCCCCTCGAGTTCCCCTCCGGAGGCCGGGGTCGGACAGTTATTGACGGTTTTGCTATCACATCGGCGCGGCTTTTTGCCCGATGATGAGGGCGGCAGCAGGAGTTTTGCTATCACATCGGCGCGGCTTTCTTGCCCGATGATGAGGGCGGTACAGATTGGGTTCATCTGGGATGGTTGGTTATTGTTTCTTATGGTTATTCCAGTCTAGGACTGCATTTTAGAGGCATAGTAGTGGTAGATCTCCCTTTTTCAGCAGTTTCATTTCTTACCACTCTTCTTTCCTTTTCGCCTCTGGTAGACCTAGTGGGTGCGTCAGAGTTTGAGGTTTTACCCACTAGGGGAGGCTACTGGTTTACTAGTAGTTCTCACCCCCATTCTTCTTTCCTCTTTTTCTTCTTCCTTGTTTTGCAGAGTCTTCTGCGGGTGCTACTGGACTTTCAGTGGCGGGTCGAGGAGAGAGGACGGCTGTGTAGATAGATCTCGAGGCAGGATGAGCGTGTTAGCTGGACTGTTGGTGTACCCAGGTTTTCCTCAGACGGTTGTACTTTCACTTTTGGGACTGGCTTTTGCCAGCAGGTTGTATTTATTTATTGTGAGCTGGGAGAGACTGATGTATCATTTATACAGATGTATTGTATTTTATTTCCAGCTTCAGTCTGAGATGTATTAGTTTTAGTTCAGCTCTGTTTTTATTGCTCTTTTATTGTATCTTTTATATCTGAGCAGGTGTTGACGCTTCGTGTACACGGGAAATACCGTGTGCACGGCGGATCTGTAGACGGGCCCGGGTTCTGGTTTACACCCGGGGCGTGACAGATTAGTTGGTATCAGAGCTTAGGGATAGGTCAGTTGGGACTTAGGAAACCCTAGGCTTTTGGGCGGACCCTAGGATGTTAGTGCGTGAGAGACGCGACATTTTGCGAAAGTCGATGATTTATTTATTTGACTCTTCCTGTGAGTGAAGAGGGATCGACATATCCTATTTTTGTTGGACAGTTATGTTGGCTGCAGACAACATAAAGTTACAAAAATAGGGGGATGTCTTTGACTTTCGCTAGATTGGGTCGAGTGTTGGGGTGTGCTGATTTGTGGTTTTGTCGTGGTGAGCGGTGTCTCCCCGACGTTGGGCCCTGACCCGGGTGCACCTTGGTGCGGCAGTTGGGTCTGGGCTGGTTGTTTCGGGCCGGATACCCAGATTGGGGTCTGAGAGCTCCGGACCCGAAGGGTAGTAGTGTTGGGTGGCAGATCGGCATTGCAGTGACACAGTTGTCGGAGCAGTGGCACAGTTGCCGGAGCAGCGCAGTGGCACAGTTGTCGGAGCAGTGACACAGTTGTCGGAGCAGCGCAGTGGCACAGTTGTCGGAGTAGCGAGTAGCCCCCTCCGTGCCGACGTTTAGTGTTGAGGCACCGAGGCAGGGTGGATAGTTGACAGCGGGAAAGCTGTGGGATTGCGTTGAAAGAGTGAGCCAATTTTGGCGGATGAGTCGCCCCGATTTGTGGGATTGAGAATGGAGCCTTTGGAGGCAGGGTCTTGTTCGGTGGGGGATTGAGAGTACTAGGGACGCCTCATTGGAGTAGGCGCCGGGTATGGAGCGTGGCATTGTAGTTCCTTTGGATTGGGGGGATCTGCCGCCTGAGGTGAGTTCGGATTGAGGCGCTTGGCGTCGGGTGTTGGAGGACAGGTCAGTCGGATGAGGCATTCCCGATTTCTTTTTCCAGGATAGTGGATTTTTGAGACCGTCAGAGCACTTAGATTCCAGCGGCCAGTGTGGCGGTGGGTTTGAATTGTTCCAGGCTCTTGGGTTCGTATCTTTCGATACGAGGGGTTTTCCCTTCTTGGTGGGTAGTGTTTGGCTTCAGTGCTTTGGGTTAGGGGTAGGACGGTTACCTGGTGTTCGGGAGGTCGTATTCCCTATCTTTTGCACCTGGGGGGAGTGTCGTGGGTCCTGCCCGGTGCGGTTGAGTCCTTGGTTGTACCTGTAGGCCTGATGGTCTTGACCCAGTTGTTGGGCTTGGTTTGGTACTTAGGACGGTTAGGCTGGCTCGGTTTTCTTTTTCTTCTCGCGGCAGCTGCTTATGCTGCGAGGACGGTTTTCGTGGGAGCCAGGCCCGGAGGTGTTGGTGTACTTGGTTTGCTTGAGAGTATCTTCGCCTGTTTGGTTTTGACTTTGTGAGCGAGGCGGATGTCTCGTAGTGGGTGAGTAGCCTTTTGGCTGGTGTGTTTGAGGGATCTGCGGCGGCACCAGGACTTGGAGATACCCTTTTGGTTATGAGTTTCTAGCTGTTCTCCTATCGGAGTTGTTTGGCATGACACCAGTTTGGGAGTTGAGGACCCAACTCTAGGATTTGATGTGTTGGATTTGTGTCAGGCCAAGTGTGGCACCTTTGGGGGCGCCGGTGCTATCCGAGTTGTGGAAGGTTGGTTCACTTCGGCTTTGTGAGAACCCGTAAGAATTTGATAAAGTGATCATCGGGAGCTAGCACCCTTCTGTCAAGCTTGGAGGATTTGAGTTACGAGCTGCAAGGGTATTGGATCTTCGCGAAGGTTGTTTTACAGTCTGGTTCTCTTGATTGCTTATGGCTGAGTAGTGATGCCGGAGGGTTAGGGATGTGCTTCTACATCCCGACGGTTTTGGATTAGAGATCAGAGTCTACGTGATCAGTTGGGGGACTTATATCGGATGCCTTGGGAGTACCGAGGTACTCGGGTTGAGCTGGGTGTTGTTGGACTTGTGGTTGGATTATCTGAGGCCCTAGCAGGGGCGGATGCTTGTACCGATGCGGATAGCTTGATGGCCGGGCAGTTAGCCCAGCTGTACCCAGTTGAGGTGGCGTGGTCCTCTGGAGTGTTCTCCTTTGTTTCATTCTGGTTAGAGACCCAAGGATTGCACCGCGTCTCTGGATGAGGTATTTGGTAGTTTTGGGAGCTTGAGTGGTGGATGACTGGATATTTACCCCCCTGTCGGTTGAGATTCCGTGTTGAGGAATGACTTTAGTTTCGAGGACGAAACTTTCTTTTAGTGGGGGAGGATGTGATGACCTGGATCCCCGCAGAGCTGTTGCGGTGCATTGGGGTGGCCATTGGAGGCCTTTGGGGCATGTCGGCGGTGTTCGGCGCCAATTTGGACTCAAGTGATGAACTTCGGGCCTAAATGGATCACGTGGGTGATCGGGTGACTCCGTCGGATCTCTGGGAGTGTTCTCGCGCAAATCGGATATCAAATTTGGACTCGGCGTGAAATTCGGATTGAAAATACCTTTCCGGGAGCCTCCGGCAAATTTTAGGATTGGAATTTGGCAAAACGGACGCCGGATTTGGAATCAGCGCGCGAAAACGGTCAAAACGGACTACCCACTTGTATTTTTGGTGCTCGGTACTGTTCACGGCCGGAACAGTACTTTCCGGCGATCGCCGGCGGCCGGCGGCGGCGGGCAGCGCCGGCGGGCGGCGGCGCGGCCTCGGGCAGGCGGCACAGCGGCGGCGCGCGGCGCGGGCAGGGCGCGGGCAGCGCGCAGGGGCGCGGGCAGGCGCGCGGTCCACGGCGGCGGGCGTGCACTGAGGCGGTGCCACGTGGCAGTTTTTGGTTGGGTGGCTCACGGCACTCGGTCCATGGAGTAATTTTGGTGCATGGTGCACCGGCCGTGACACGTGGCAGGTTTTGGTTGGTCGGTTCACAGCGCGCGGTCCACGGAGTTTTTAGGGTGCACGGTGGACCGACGGACACGTGGCAGCATTTGTTTGGCTCGGTGTTGTGCTCCCGGTCCACGCAAGCCGTGGAGCAGGTGCCGTACGCGACGTGCGGGCTGGTGCGGCGTGCGCGGTGCACGGGCGGTGCACGGTGGTTGGGGCCACGTGGCGCGCCACCATTGGTGGGCTCACGTGCACCGGGCGCAGCGAAAGGATTTTTCTGGATTTCCCTTAATTTGCTATCCGAGGGCTCTTCAAGGGGGATTTTCGACCCCTTCGAGACCTCAGCTCGAAGGGGAGGTGAGAGGGAGATTTCTTCTCCTTCAAGAGGAGATTACACCTACCAAGTTTCAGATTTTCGGGTGGCACGGATTTCGAGATCTCGATTTTACGGCGCGGCGCGACGTTGCGTTTTCTGTGTTCTTCTTCGGCGCAGCAGCAGTGTTTTAGCTCCCCCGGCCTACCCCGAGCTCCTTTTCTGTGATTTTTGCGCCGTTGGCTTCACGACAGGTAGGGCTTCATCTTTCATTTTGATCGCGCATTCTGATTTTGCTTCTTTGGCTCGGATCCCGAGGTAACAATGGTCCCCCTTTTTCTGTGAGGAATGTGAGGACAGCATCGGAGTATTTTGGCCATATCTTCGCGCACGAGCGTCTGATGGAGACGAGCTTATACAACTTTTTCATCTACAGATCGCAAGGAGCGCGCTCGTATTTTTATTGGATTTTCGTGAATTTTATTTCGAGGTGAAAATCACTGTTTTCTCAGTGTACAGTGCGCAGTCTTTTTCCACAGTTTGTTGTTTGGATCATCACCTTGCCGGATTTTTATCTTGACTTACCGAACTCTGATTTGGGCGTGCAAGGTACCGTTACGAAGCTAGCGACGCAAGGATCGCTGTGATATTTTTCTTGGAATTTTCTGGGCATTTTCTGCAGGTGATAATTTAACAGTTTCGAATCCGAGGTTGTATGTGGTTATAAGAGCATTAATTGGGAGCCTAAGTGTAATTAGTGAGCTTTGTATTGTATCAGGAATATTACGGGTGTGCTAAAATTGTGGGAGCAAGGATTTGGAGTTTTTGGTATTTTCAGCTGTACGGATTGGGACAGTTGCACTTCAGGTGGGTGGTTGTTGCTTACCTCTATTTTGACATGCTCACTAGGAATATTAGAGTGACCCCTTTACTTGGACATCTTGATTAATCATAATCGGGGTTGGGTTATGCATGCCTGTGTGGGGATTGGGTTGCTATGTTAGCGTTTAACCTTGCATGTGGAATGGAATATTTATTTTGGACTATTTGATTATCCTGTTAGTGGTTGGTACTATTTGAGGATTTTATGACATGCATAGGTGGATAGTGATGCTTTATTATGGAACATGGATTATAGACATGTGTGGTTGGATAATGTTTTAGCATGATGGTTATATCTATGCGGAGCTATTAATTGTTACACATGTGGAACCACTATTGGACACCTTTTCCTTTATTTCCTTGAGAACACTTGCATGCTTGTATGGACATCTAGATAGGCCATCTTTTATCGCTACACTTTCATGCTGGAACTTGACTTAGGAGAAACCTTGTTTGCTTCTTTTCTCCTTTTCCTTAGTCAGGTGGTTCTTGTTGCTCGGGTTTGAGCAGGGGTTTGGGTTAGTGTAGCCGGGGCCTGGATTGTGGATTGGGGTTATTCCGGCTACCGCGGATATTGGGCGGTTGACCGGATGTCGGTTGTTAAACCTGGTCGTGGATTTTGGGGTATTGCGGCAATCGCGGATTTTGGGCGATTGACCGAATGGTTACTTTTGCATCTGATTGGGAATCAGTTTTCTTTTAGTGGAGGGTTGTGTTCCACTGGGGCTTTATTGTTGTGATCCAGTCCTGCTTTTATCACACCGGCGCGGTTATTGCCCGTGATGCTTTTATTACACCGGCGCGGTTATTGCCCGGTGATGCTTTCCTCGTGTGGGTCGCTCCCCTCGAGTTCCCCTCCGGAGGCCGGGGTCGGACAGTTATTGACGGTTTTGCTATCACATCGGCGCGGCTTTTTGCCCGATGATGAGGGCGGCGGCAGGAGTTTTGCTATCACATCGGCGCGGCTTTCTTGCCCG
Source organism: Tillandsia fasciculata (assembly GCA_029168755.2). Classification (NCBI taxonomy): domain Eukaryota; kingdom Viridiplantae; phylum Streptophyta; class Magnoliopsida; order Poales; family Bromeliaceae; genus Tillandsia; species Tillandsia fasciculata. The sequence continues at coordinate 1,984 of JAQOTM010000902.1, read as the reverse complement.
ATGATGAGGGCGGTACAGATTGGGTTCATCTGGGATGGTTGGTTATTGTTTCTTATGGTTATTCCAGTCTAGGACTGCATTTTAGAGGCATAGTAGTGGTAGATCTCCCTTTTTCAGCAGTTTCATTTCTTACCACTCTTCTTTCCTTTTCGCCTCTGGTAGACCTAGTGGGTGCGTCAGAGTTTGAGGTTTTACCCACTAGGGGAGGCTACTGGTTTACTAGTAGTTCTCACCCCCATTCTTCTTTCCTCTTTTTCTTCTTCCTTGTTTTGCAGAGTCTTCTGCGGGTGCTACTGGACTTTCAGTGGCGGGTCGAGGAGAGAGGACGGCTGTGTAGATAGATCTCGAGGCTGGATGAGCGTGTTAGCTGGACTGTTGGTGTACCCAGGTTTTCCTCAGACGGTTGTACTTTCACTTTTGGGACTGGCTTTTGCCAGCAGGTTGTATGTATTTATTGTGAGCTGGGAGAGACTGATGTATCATTTATACTGATGTATTGTATTTTATTTCCAGCTTCAGTCTGAGATGTATTAGTTTTAGTTCAGCTCTGTTTTTATTGCTCTTTTATTGTATCTTTTATATCTGAGCAGGTTGTTGACGCTTCGTGTACACGGGAAATACCGTGTGCACGGCGGATCTGTAGACGGGCCCGGGTTCTGGTTTACACCCGGGCGTGACAGACTGCAGCTCCCCCTCTGAGTGTAGCCCTTTTCCAAAAGGTGCTTTGTCCAGCCTTTCCGTACCATGCTCGCGGTGCTTGTTCAGACCGTAAGAGCCTTTTTCAGACGAAAACATGGTTAGGTAGTTTTAGGTCCACAAAACCTTCGGTTGTAGCCACATAAACTTCCTCATTTAAAAAACCATTTAAAAATGCGCTCTTAACGTCCATTTGAAATAATTTGATTTTAAAATGACAAGCAATCGCAAACAAATATACGAATGGACTCGAGTCTAGCTACAGGGGGCGAAGGTTTCGTCAAGTCATAACCTTCTACTTGAGAGTAGCCTTGAGCAACTAACCTTGCTTTGTTCCTGATGATAGTACCTTCTTCATTTTTCTTGTTCTTGAAGATCCATTGGTACCTATCACATTGTGTTGCTTCGGAGGCTTCGTCAATTCCCAGACTTTGTTTTGTTCGCTCGAATTGATGGAGCTCTTCCTGCATTGCTTGTAATCCAATAGTCATCTGGGAGCGCTTCATCAACATTCCTTGTTCGATTTGAGATACATAGCATGCAAATCCGCAAACCAATTGTCTCCGTGTAGTGACCCGACCCTTTGGGTATTTTCGAACTCACATGTAATCGCTTAGGCCTTAAGCGGAATAAATTTATTTAATTTTCTTAAGTCGGCCGGGACGAGGTGTGTATATTTTTTCTGCTTCTGCTATAGAGCGCGAAAAAACGATGACCGACGGTGCGGTCGATTCGAAATCCGATGTCGGGATCTCCGGGAAACGGGATCCTTAGCGATGCGGTAATAGTCACGCATCGGTAACCGTGCAAAATATTTTGCACCCTAGGTATAAGGTGGGTTAACTCGTGAGGATAATTAATTAATTAATTAATTAATTACCCCGGTGACGGAAATTTAAATCCTCCTACGTACGAATTAATTACGGATTTAAATGGTGGGATTTATCTCGTGGTTTGGATAAGAGATAGAGATCCGGATATTTTAATAGGGAATTATTCCCCTAAGATTATTTAATAAAGTGGTTAAATAATCGTGGTCAGGATTTAAAGGGATTAACATAACCGGTGGTCAATTTAAAGGTGATTAAATATCCCTCAGTCGGATATTTAGGTGAGATATGAAACGGTGAAGAAAGCGGGTTTACCTACGCACGTAAGATAAAAGAACATCGTATATTAGGACCGACGGTAAAGGATTAATTAATGGAAAAATTAATTAATTGAGGACGGTAGGATTAATTAGTTGGGAAAATTAATTAATTGAATCAAACATCCGACGGGATTTGAC
>JAQOTM010000154.1:291401-340226 GCA_029168755.2 Tillandsia fasciculata | reverse complement strand
CGATTCACCGTACAAGCTCCCTACAGTCACTGTTTTGTTGGCAACCGTTTCCTGCGCGCGAAGTCCGGATCATTACAAAACCGTGTCCGCCACGCAGACCTACACCGTCCTCAGAACCCAGATCACTCGAATCATCTCGGTGAATAAGTTTACAAGAAACGACGTTTTATTAACAGAAGATCATTTGTCTGAAAGAAATCCATCTTCTTATGATTTTTAGTCTTTTAGGAAACAATTGCAACAAGCTGTAGTCCAGAACCTCGAAGAGCTACATGCCCTCGTCCTATCAAACAAGAAACAGACTCAGCAACCCTAGGGGCCTAGAAGAAAGGGCATTGGCTGACTAAAATCCAGGTGGTTCGTCCAAAAGGTTCAGGTTCAGTCCCGCTAACACGCGTACACCACGATCAAACAGTTGTTGTGACGGAAAACACGAAACTAAAACCGCTAGGCACGCTCAATCGCTGCATCAACGTGTACACCCGCTCGAGAATACACCAAGTGTTAGATAATCGATGGCAGTCCTTTCTCAACTAGCTCAACCTCCTGGGCCTCAACCACGGCGACATGGGGTTACAAGCTCAACAAATGGATAACCTCGCGACCGTACTCCAGGAGGTCGACTCCCCTGCTGCAGGTTCTAAGATTCCCCCTCGTTTCTTCTCTGCTCACACTGTCAGGAGAGGCCCTGAACAGCAAAGGAACGAAACTCGGTTCCAAGGTCACAACGTGCGCTCCTGGTAGTCCAACAGGATGAACTCGACGCCACCAAATCTCGGCGTACTGTCAGTGTTGGGTTTAGGTTAATAAGGATCTAATAGGGGAAAAAACACCTAGAGGGGGGTGAATAGGTGTAAACAATAAACACTCAAAAAATCATTGTGCGATAAAACCCAATGCGGAAAAATAAAAGAACACACAAGATTTTTACGTGGAAAAACTCCAAACCGGAGTAAAAAACCACGGGACCGATAACACGGCGAAATCCACTAGAATTAACACACGTACAAGGTGATATAGCGTACTCACTGACGACTCAACCTCTTACCATACGCTCCTAGTAGATCTTCTCCGCTCGCTCCACGACGCTTCTCGAATCCACGATCCGCGCCCAACGCTGAATCCACAGCGTCCAACGTCGAGTCCACGACGTCCAACCGAATCCACGGTCTTCACCCAATGGCACGCTTCGAATCCACGAACGCACCTCGCTCCGAATCCACGAGAGCGATAACACCTTGAATCCACAAGGCCACGCGAGTCCACGCGCCGATTTTGGATAAATCGTTGTTTGTTTGGGTGGTGATGATCCGCCGAATACTTAGATTAAAGATAGATCGGAAATACCATCTAAGTATTCATTGATTTGATTCTACTCAAAATGTGAGTATGGAAAACCTAGAATCAAATCAATTAATATAGATGAAGAACCATTGAATAGATCTAATGATTTCCGTTTCTTCTCTATATGTGGATTTTTCTTTTCGGCTATCTTTTCTTAACCAGCCGATCTATTGCGGATGCCCTAGAAATGAAATGGAAGGGCTATTTATAGGTTAGAAACCCTAGGAAGAATATTCGGATCAAAAACAGCCTTTTCTGGAAAGAAATCCCGACGGCGATCCGGATCAGATCTGGCGATCCGGATTGCAGAAGCACAAACCACGATTTCCAGAAAATTGCCTGTTCGGGATCCGGATCGTAGTCACCGATCCGGATCGTTCATACAGTTTTACCAGATATCATGTTCGGGATCCGGATTGCAATTCCTGATCCGGATCGAAGAAGCACACAGGTAAAACTAGTGTTCGGGATCCGGATCAGAGAGTGCTGCGATCCGGATTGAACCAGTGTATGAACAAACACCTTTCGGGATCCGGATTGAAAGCCACGATCCGGATCCTGAACATGTCCCATGTCCAGTTTTTGATGAATAAGCAATTAAAACCTCTTCCAGGTGTTTCTACACTATAAGAAGTATTCGGATCATCAAAATTCTTTAGTTAAACGTACCTGATCCTTTTGAATTCTTCTTTCTTGAGATTGAGGTAGACGATCCAAAATTTCTTCATCTTCAATCTTCAAGACTTACACATTCACGAAATACGCCAACTCAAATTCCGTAACAATCTCCCCCTTTGGCGGTTTCGTGACAAAACACAAATCCACAAAGAAAATTCAAAAAGAATATTTTTGTTGCTATCACCATACAACAAAAATTTACAAAAGAGTTCCAGAAATTAAAAACATGAGATAAACTCCTAGAACAGACTCTAGACTTAGACATCTGTAATCTCTGCACACAGAAAACATTCTTGACAAACAAATTCGTTAGATACCTCAAGAATTGGAGCATACAAAACCAAATACAGAGATAGAGTTTAGTCTCATCATGACATTTGAAAAAAAAATCAGATATGTGAAAGAAGCATAGTTAAAAACCAACATATCTTCTAAGCAGTTGAAAACCAAATGTCAAAGTATGTTAGTCCAACATCAACTTGTTAGTCATATTACATGCCCAAATAGTTAGTCGAATAGTTAGTATAGAAGCATGTCACAAATCACAAAAGAAAAACCAAAGTTGAGTTGAGGTTCATACTTACCTTGATATCATCGATATTCACAATCATTGTACTTACCTTGATATCATCGATATTCACAATCATTGTTCACATCATTCATTGTTCAGAGTTCTTTCTAACTCTCTCACTCTCTCCCCCTTTTTGTCACAAAACAAAGCCAAATAATTACAAAACAAGGAGAGGTAACAAAAATTAAACCTGCAAAACAAACGAAGGATCAAATTGAAAAACCTGCAAAGTTAGAACAAACAGAAGTTAAAGCAAAGAACTACTCCTGAGAGTCGGAGTCATCAGATGTCGTGCACCCCATTTTCGCGAACAGCTTCTTCACAAGTTTCTTCACGGATGAGACTGACTTAGTCAAAGTAACCTGAGAAGCTGTGATAATTTCCATCTCATTTTTCATGACGTGAAGATCGCCTTTCATTTCAGTGAATTCAGCGGACATACGTTCCTGTTCATTCGAAAGCCGCTGTTGTTCTTTAAAGATGGAGGTGACAGAGGCATCATCGTCAGAGGGAGATGGAGGTGTCTTCTGTTGCGGAGGAACTGGGGCTGTGGTAGAAGTTGCATGTGGTCGAGCTCGTTGTCCAATCGGAGGAGAGGGGGGATCATCCTGCTTTGTTGGTAGAGACTTGACGATGGTTGTCTCATTGATTGTCCCCAAACTATACATATAAGAGCTCGCGCTTGTATCCACTTTAAATCTCCTAAGGATGCGCATGATAATCATTGGATATGGTAGTCGCTCTGTTGGGTGAGAGTGATCGACATACCGCGTCATCCTATTCCAAATGAGATAGGGATGTTCAAGTTTGCTCCCATTGCAGCTGTTGGGTTCCCAAGAAGATAAAGAAATAACATCCTATCCCATCGAAGCACTTTTGTATTCATATTTGGAAGAATATTGTAGCAGACAATGAAGTTGATATACTTATATTCTTCCGAAGCTCTCTAGAAAATACGGAGTTTCCGGTAGACTGAGTATCCGGAAGGCAAATTCCATTGACTACAATTCTCCAAGAGTTTTCCGTGAAGACTTGAGTCTTCAAATAATGAAGTCCATCTGAGATGGCTGTCATGCCAAGCACCTCTCCAATCAGTTGGGGAGTGACCTTGATTTTGATACCTTTTACAAAGGTATGGAATTCCCGGCGTCCGTCAACATCATCAATAAGACTTCCAGCATTCTGATAGAAAATCCGAACTGAGTGTGGGCAATACCCAGTTTTTTCAGGAAAGTTGCAAATTGGAGCGAGACCAACTTGGTCAAACAGAGCTCCAAACTCTGCAGATCGATTCCTCATCTGTTGTACATTAACATGTCTTTCACCTATACATTCCCTCTTTTCAAAATCTTTGATTCTTGTGGAGCTGATGAATCCCTGAGGTGGTGGCTGGGTGGCTATAGGTTCGTTGATTGAAATGCCCTGAGCACTACCTCTTTTCCTCGCACTAGTTTTCATCCTTTTTCCAGTTTGTGTGGGTTCCATCGGTGCTTTCCCTTTCTCAGCTGCTGTAGGAGGAGGCTTAGTTTTGGGGGCTTCAGCAGGAGCCTTTCCTTTTGCGACAGTTGGGACAGGTGCTTCAATTTCGATGTTGTCCCAATCAATTGACTCTGTTTCCGATTCAGTATCGGAGTCAGCTTTAGCTCGTTTCGTCCTTTTGGTCCTCTTTGGCTTGGCAGTGTCCTTTACGTGGACCATGGCAGCAAGTAGGAAGATGATCCAGGTGATCACCATTGCTTACAGTACCTTGAGTTTCGAAAAGTGTCCTGTGCAGAGCCAACTCAAGAACATATGAAAAATTGTCAATTTTGAAAAAAATTGAAAACATTGTACCTAGACAATCATATTCATGTAGAGAAGCCAAGAATCAAATTAGTTTTCCAAAAGAATTTTAAAAATAGATCAATTCCATGATTTACAAAAATTCCTCTTTTATGCCCTAAAACCGAATTTTTAGAAATCGAAGCCTAAAAACTCGTTAATCAAGTAAAATCCCAGCATAAAAGCAAAACTAATTGACCCAGAGTTCTTATTTCAAAAGAAATTTGATCAAAAACCATTCACAAACGAAAAAGTTCCAATTTTTCAACTCACGTTTGGTGAAAAACCATAAAAACTGAGAAAAACCGAGTTTTGATCATGAAAACTTACTTGAATCCGAAGAACTTTGAGTTTTGAAGCACCAAGAAGCAAGAAATCTAGAGAGAGAAACTCTAGAGGCTTGAAAACCAGAGATTAGGGTAAAGAAATCAAGAATCTGTATGTTTCTATATAAAACCCTATCCGTGATCCGGATCGGCCGAGAATGTGATCCGGATCGGCTACCCGCAGGAAAAATCCTGCGTTCGGGATCCGGATCACTTGCCCCGATCCGGATCGGCTACACCTTTTTCTTGAGAAAAATTTAGAAAAACACAATAAAATCCAGAAAAAGTATGTAAGCACTTTACCATGTCAACTTCAAACAAATGGCATCGTTTCATGCAACAAGAAATAGATTATGCAAAATCTATCAAAAATATCCAAAAATGAAACGAAAATTTACGAAAGTTAAAACACTTAAAGTTGAACAATTTCAATTACATCTATCCTGATCTTATGCGTAATGCCTTTATCAAATCATCAATTTTGGTAAAGAAAATGAAATACCAAGATCAATAGATGTTTGAAATCCCAGATAAGTTAGATAATATATCTAGACAATCTGTTGAAGGAGTGGCTCTTTGAGCATCTTTTAAAAAAAAATCCCACCTTATACCAACCATGAAATACGACTGAGTCAAATATTTCAATATGAATTTCATCAACAATTTTTCAAACAAAAATTTGCTTTTCATTCATGGAGTATCTTTTTCTTTCATTTTCTCCATGTGGTGGTAGTTTTCACACTCCTCATTGGGATGTAACTCTTTCCACATCTTTTGAGCATTTCACATTTCATTGACTCCCCCTCAATTGGCTATCAATTATATAATATATAAGGTATTCAACCAAACCATTGATCTCGAATTCATACTCGACTAAGCAATCAAATATGATAATGACTATACCAAGAGATCATTGAGAGAGAAATTGACTTTGATCACTTAGAAGATGGTTTAAATAACGTAAATGATCATTGCAACATTGAGATATTATGACATCAAGGACATAATAAATTTCTAAAAGCATAAAAAGATGCAATTAAAGTCAATTATGATATATGCTCAATTAGTGTGCTATGTACAGAACATAGATAAAGAACAAAACAAAAACAAAAACAAAACCTAATCTAAGCAAAGGTTTCAAAAAGAGTTTATTTCAAGGAAAGCATGCCAATTGCTTTACGCAAGTGAATAAAACGTTTTTGATCCAAAGGTTTTGTCAAGATGTCGGCTAATTGATCCTCAGTTGAAATATATGACAGTTGAAGAATGTTTGATTCAACTAGCTCTCTAAGAAAATGATATCTAAGTTCAATATGTTTTGTTCTAGAGTGCAACACAGGGTTTTTTGAAATGTTAATAGCACTAGTGTTGTCACATAAAATGGTTACCGAAGATGTTGAAATTCGGAAATCGCTCAACACGCTCTTCATCCAAATCAATTGGGTTGAGCAACTTCCTGCAGAAATGTACTCCGCTTCGGCAGTCGAGAGTGCTATGCAGTTCTGCTTTTTACTGTGCCATGCAACAAGGCAGTGGCCGAGATAGAAGCATGCACCACTCGTGCTTTTCCGGTCATCCACCGATCCAGCCCAATCGGCATCTGAGTATCCAACAATATCCAAAGTCGTTCCCATAGGATACCAAATTCCGAAATTGATTGTACCTTTGATATACCGGATGATCCGTTTCACCGCTTTCAGGTGAACCTCCTTCGGTGCTGATTGATATCTCGCACAAATCCCAACACTGAAGGATATATCCGGGCGACTAGCCGTGAGATATAGTAGACTTCCAATCATACTGCGGTACAGTTTCTCGTCTACATTCTCACTTTGTGATTCACTTCCAAGTCCCTTATGGCTAGTTCCCATTGGAGTCGGAAAATCTTTCGAGTTTTCAAGATCAAATTTTTTAACCAACTCCAGTGCATACTTGGATTGACACAAGTGAATTCCTTCATCGTTCTGCTTAACTTGTAATCCAAGAAAATAGTTCAACTCGCCCATCATGGACATCTCAAATTCGCTTTCCATGGTCTCCGCGAATTTAGAAGCATCATTATCTCTTGTTGCTCCAAAAACAATGTCATCAACATAGATTTGAGCAACTATGAAATTGTTTTGATAATGCTTCACAAAGAGAGTCCTGTCAGCTCCCCCTCGAGTGTAGCCCTTTTCCAAAAGGTGCTTTGTCAACCTTTCGTACCATGCTCGCGGTGCTTGTTTCAGACCGTAAAGAGCCTTTTTCAGTCGAAAAACATGGTTAGGTAGTTTATGATCCACAAAACCTTTCGGTTGAGCTACATAAACTTCCTCATTTAAAAATCCATTTAAAAAGGCGCTCTTAACGTCCATTTGAAATAATCTGATTTTAAAATGACAAGCGATCGCAAACAATATACGAATGGACTCGAGTCTAGCTACAGGGGCGAAAGTTTCATCAAAGTCTATACCTTCTACTTGAGAATAGCCTTGAGCAACTAACCTTGCTTTGTTCCTGATGATAGTACCTTCTTCGTTTTTCTTGTTCTTGAAGATCCATTTGGTACCTATCACATTGTGTTGCTTCGGAGGCTTCGTCAGTTCCCAGACTTTGTTTCGCTCGAATTGATGGAGCTCTTCCTGCATTGCTTTAATCCAATAATCATCTTGGAGAGCTTCATCAACATTCTTTGGTTCGATTTGTGATACATAGCATGCAAATCCGCAAACCAATTGTCTCCGTGTCCTAACTCCTTCTTGAGGATCTCCAATTATGTTCGACTCAGGGTGATCCTTGGAGATGCGTAACGTTTGAGGTAGAGGAGTAGGCGGAGGTACACGAGATGATTCCTGCACATCAGATAAGCTTGAAGAACCGTTAGATGCATCAACGTTATTATCGAAAGAATTGTTAGAGGAAGATGCATTAGCAGGTGTATCATCATCAAGAGAGATATCGAGGGTAGATTTTTCAGATTCAAAATGAAAAGCTTCATCTACCTTAACATTTATCGATTCTACGATCGTCTTAGATTCTAAGTTAAAAACTCGATATGCTCTGCTGTTTGTAGAATAACCTAAGAAAATCCCTTCGTCACTTCGAGAGTCAAATTTTCCAAGGTTCTCACGATCACGTAAAATAAAACATCGACTCCCAAAGATGCGAAAATATTTGATGTTAGGTTTTCTACAAAACCAAAGTTCATATGGTGTATTCAAGGTCCCCGGGCGCAAATACACGCGATTGATAACATAAACAGCAGTGTTTACCGCTTCAGCCCAAAAGTAAAAAGGTAAATTCCGGCTGTGAAGCATCACACGTGCCATTTCCTGTACGACCCTGTTTTTGCGCTCGACTACACCATTTTGTTGAGGTGTGTAAGGTGCGGAGAATTCATGTTTAATGCCATTAGAAATGCAAAAATCAATGAATTTGGAATTTATGAATTCACCACCTCTATCACTCCTAACTCGAGTAATCCTATCATTCTTTTCTATCATAATACGATTGCAGATTTCGAGAAAAGAATCAAAGGTATCAGCTTTTTCTTTTAAGAAGGCTACCCAAGTATATCTAGAAAAGTCATCAACCAACAAGAAAATATACCATTTACCTCCCAGAGATGGTTGACGAGTTGGCCCCATTAAGTCCATATGCAAAAGTTCCAAAGGCCGTTTTGTACCTATGTGGTTCAAATTCTTGTGTGCAGTCCTAGACTGTTTTCCCTTTTGGCAACCGCCACACACAAGGTTTTGTTCAAAAGAAAGTTTTGGAACCCCCTTGACCACATCTTTATTTGAAATTCTAGAAAGTTCCTTAAAGTTTATGTGACCTAGCCTTTCATGCCAAAGTGTTTCATTTTTCAAAGATGCTAGGTTACATTTTTCAGAAATCTTAGAAGGAACTACATAACAGTTGTTTTCTGATCTAACCCCCTTTAAAAAGAAAGCATGGTTCATGTCAGTTACAGTGCATTTATCAGATGAAAAATTAACTGAATAACCACTATCACACAGTTGACTTATGCTTATGAGGTTAGTCTTAAGGCCATGAACAAATAATACATTATCTAGAACCGGGCCATCTGGAATAGCTACCGTTCCCTTTCCAACAATTTTGGAAGACCGACCATCTCCGAAAACAACAAGTCCTCCGGAGTTTTTCTCAAATGTTTGAAAACAGTTTTTATCGCCGGTCATATGACGGGAACACCCGCTATCCAGGTACCAAGACGAACTATCATATGCATGCAAAGAAACATTGGTAGCAAGACAGGGAAAGATCTCACCTTTGCGCACCCAAACCTTTTTGAAGTGCGTTGGTAATGGTCGTGAGGTTGATTTCCTAGGTGAGGGCGTCTTGCTTGAAGAATTGCTGCTCCTTGATGATGTTGTCTTGAGAGATGTGCTACCAAGGCTCTTTTCCTTTGAATGAATTGAACTTGTTTTCCGAGGAGTAGCCCTTTTGGTAGTCGTTGCAAGATGTGCTTGAGATGTGCGTTTAGCTTCCGTCTTGCAATTTCTTCTTATGTGCCCTGAAATGCCACAACGAAAACATACCTTGGTTCTTGTCGATTCCGAGGAAGATGTAGTAGGTTCGTTGTCGTTGCTTGTCGTGAACACCGATGTCGGAGGAGGAGATACCGACTGGGGCACAAACACTGTACCACTCGAACTTGGAATGTCTCCAGTTTGAGTGTATCCGAGGCCGAACTTATTTCTTTGACCGAGACCAAGCAGTCTGTCCAACTTACTCCTTCCAGAAGAAAATCTCTTTAAGTCATCCTTTAGTTGGCGTATGGTCTCCGTCATTTCCAATTTTTCTTGTCGAGCCTCGCCGTTGAGCTTCAAGAAGTAATTCGCTTTGTTCACCATATCCATATAATTCTTCTCGAGTTGCTCATTGGACTCTTGAAGGGAAACATTTGTCTTAAACAGATTGTCCCTTTCCACTTCAAGATCGGTTGAGATAGAGATCACCCTTTTTACTTCATCTTCAAGATCCTGTAATCTCTCTTTCAACCCCTTGTTTTGCTTAGCCAGTTTCTTTGAATCCCTCAAAAGCTTATGGTAGGCTAAAACAAAATCTTCACCTTCCGAATCATCTGATTCATCGTCCGTTGCAATCTTTTCAACAGTGGAGTTGGACAGTGAGTCAGATGTACTTGCCATTAAGCACATGAAGGGTGAAGGTTTGGTGGACGCGTGGAAAGCTGTCGCGTTGTCTTCTTCATCACTTGACGATGACTCATTTGACGTGGAGTTGTCATCCCAAGTAACTACTTGCATCGCTTTCTTCTTGGTCGGATTCTTGTTGGGACATTCAGTTGCAATGTGGCCGTAGCCTCGACATTTGAAACACTGAACTTGTCCCTCAGAACTTTTCTTATCCTTTGAGAGGTTCTCTTGATTTCTTGACTTGTGATATGAAGGACCCTTGCCTTTCTTCGTCTTTCCGAAGGATTGAGGTTTGCTTGAATTTCCCCTTCGAAAGTTGCGGCGAAACTTCCTTGTCAAGAGAGCGAGCTGCTTCTCAAAGTCCTCCATAGAAATGTTCTCGTCGTCGTCCGAGGAGGATGAATCCGCGTCTTCTTCTTTAGTTGATTTCAATGCGTAACCTGAAGACTTAGAAGAGGATGCCTTTCCAGAAGAATAGTTAGTAGGAAAAGTCATTTCGTAAGTTTGTAAAGCACCTACTAATTCTTCTACACGCATTTCGTCCGGGTGTTTAATTGTTTCAATGGCTGCGACCTTCGGGCGAAATCGTTCAGGAAGAGTTCTTAGAATTTTTCTTACAACTTTAAATTCTGGAATCTTCTCTCCCAAGTTAGCACATGAGTTCACGATATCTTGCAATCGTGTGTAATAGTCAGTGAAGGATTCATTCTCTGCCATAGAGATAGAGTCAAACTTGCTCGTGAGCATTTGCAGTTTCTGAATCTTCACTAAGTTAGTTCCCTCATGCGTAACTTGAAGAATATCCCAGATTTCCTTCGCTGTCTCACATGCCGAGACGCGAGAGAACTCAGTTTGTGACAAAGCATTAAATAGAGCATTAATACCTTTGCCATTGTAAGAAGATAAGTCTATCTCTTCCTTGGTCCATTTCGACCTAGGTTTTAAGGTGCGAACATCATCTAAAATTTCAGTTGGATTAGACCATCCTAATTCAATTGATTGCCACACCCTTTCGTCGATGGAAATTAAGAAAGCTTTCATCCGTACTTTCCAGTACGCATAATTAGTTCCATCAAAGAAAGGGGGTCGATTGATGTTTCCACCTTCAACCATTGTTTACAACCCTATTCCCGCTCCGATACCACTTGTTGGGTTTAGGTTAATAAGGATCTAATAGGGGAAAAAACACCTAGAGGGGGGTGAATAGGTGTAAACAATAAACACTCAAAAAATCATTGTGCGATAAAACCCAATGCGGAAAAATAAAAGAACACACAAGATTTTTACGTGGAAAAACTCCAAACCGGAGTAAAAAACCACGGGACCGATAACACGGCGAAATCCACTAGAATTAACACACGTACAAGGTGATATAGCGTACTCACTGACGACTCAACCTCTTACCATACGCTCCTAGTAGATCTTCTCCGCTCGCTCCACGACGCTTCTCGAATCCACGATCCGCGCCCAACGCTGAATCCACAGCGTCCAACGTCGAGTCCACGACGTCCAACCGAATCCACGGTCTTCACCCAATGGCACGCTTCGAATCCACGAACGCACCTCGCTCCGAATCCACGAGAGCGATAACACCTTGAATCCACAAGGCCACGCGAGTCCACGCGCCGATTTTGGGATAAATCGTTGTTTGTTTGGGTGGTGATGATCCGCCGAATACTTAGATTAAAGATAGATCGGAAATACCATCTAAGTATTCATTGATTTGATTCTACTCAAAATGTGAGTATGGAAAACCTAGAATCAAATCAATTAATATAGATGAAGAACCATTGAATAGATCTAATGATTTCCGTTCTTCTCTATATATGTGGATTTTTCTTTTCGGCTATCTTTTCTTAACCAGCCGATCTATTGCGGATGCCCTAGAAATGAAATGGAAGGGCTATTTATAGGTTAGAAACCCTAGGAAGAATATTCGGATCAAAAACAGCCTTTTCTGGAAAGAAATCCCGACGGCGATCCGGATCAGATCTGGCGATCCGGATTGCAGAAGCATAAACCACGATTTCCAGAAAATTGCCTGTTCGGGATCCGGATCGTAGTCACCGATCCGGATCGTTCATACAGTTTTACCAGAATATCATGTTCGGGATCCGGATTGCAATTCCTGATCCGGATCGAAGAAGCACACAGGTAAAACTAGTGTTCGGGATCCGGATCAGAGAGTGCTGCGATCCGGATTGAACCAGTGTATGAACAAACACCTTTCGGGATCCGGATTGAAAGCCACGATCCGGATCCTGAACATGTCCCATGTCCAGTTTTTGATGAATAAGCAATTAAAACCTCTTCCAGGTGTTTCTACACTATAAGAAGTATTCGGATCATCAAAATTCTTTAGTTAAACGTACCTGATCCTTTTGAATTCTTCTTTCTTGAGATTGAGGTAGACGATCCAAAATTTCTTCATCTTCAATCTTCAAGACTTAACACATTCACGAAATACGCCAACTCAAATTCCGTAACAGTCAGACCATCTCAATCTCACTGAAGCAACCACCTGGTAACTCGACCAGGGCAATGTATCCATCTGGTAGCTCGGCCAGTGGAAAGTGTCCTCCTGGTAACTCAGCCAGGGCATGTGTCCTCCTGGTAATCCAGCCAGGGAAAACGCCCTCCGGTAACTCAGCCAGAGAAAAATGCCCTCCTGGTAACTCAGCCAGGGAAAATACCCTCCTGGTAACACAGCCAGGGAAAATATCCTCCTGGTAACTCAGCCAGGGAAAAATGCCTTCCTGGTAACTCAGCCAGGGAAAATACCCTCCTGGTAACACAGCCAGGGAAAATATCTTCCTGGTAACTCAGCCAGGGAAAATACCCTCTTGGTAACACAGCCAGGGAAAATATCCTCCTGGTAACTCAGCCAGGGAAAATATCCTCCTGGTAACTCAGCCAGGGAAAATGTTCTCACAGCTGGGATCGCCGTCACTTCAAACGGCTCCCAGAACAACGCCCCACTCAATAGGCGAGAAGAACCGACTGACACGGCAAAGATCCGAAAATCCCGATAGACCGGTGCCTAGAACCCCAATCAAACAAGAACAGACTCTAGGCTCAGCCTATCGAAGTTCTCGATCCTTTACCGTTCAGGGATTCGACCCTTCTCGGTTAAAGTGGGGAACTAACACAACACACAAACTCCTGGGTCTCGCACTGCTCTGATAACTCCGTCTCCCGCTGCTCGGGTACTCATCAGGTGCGGGGTGTGTCCTACCACAACAAGACGTCTCAGGGGTATCGCAATCCGTTGCACAAAAACAAACGTTCGGACACAACAACCAAGCGACCCAATCAAGCGAAAGTCTAAGGCATGTCATCCATTCCATAACATCATGTTGTTCGGCAGCGAACATAATCGCTTAGGAAAATAAACATGCCAATCTCTCATCCCGTCTCTTGGGAGAGGTAAAAACTCAATCAGGACTCTCGCTAAAAGTCACGACTCTCACGTAGTCATCCTAATATCCAACCACAAGCCTAGGGTTTCTAAGTCCACAATGACCTACAACCTAGGCTCTGATACCACTCTAATCTGTCACGCCCCGGGGTCGAAACTGCGACCCGGGCTCGCCAACAGATCCGCCATCTGTACGGAAACTGCCGTACAGACGAAGCGTCTAACCTGCAGAAAGAAACATCTACAGTATACAGATATCAGAGAGCTGAAAGTAAACAACTAAAAACTGTAATCCGAACACTGTACAACTGAAATAATACAATATCCATCTCCCAAATACGATCGTATAAAAAGTCCTCTGATACAAAACTCAAAAGGGAGGTATCTCCAATAAATACATCAGTGTACAGACTCTCGATACAAGAATATCCTCACTACAACAGCCTCACAAACTGTAAAAGTAAAATACAACTCTATACCTCACAACAAGGTTCTCTCAACAGAGGTACAAGCAGTAAACTAATCTACTGAAGCTCTCCACTGAAGGGGGTACCGCTACACTCCAACGACGGGTAGGGAACTAGCTCGCGACTCCCTCGCCTCGGTCAGAAGGATCAGCAACAGGAGCACAGGAACAGAAGAAGAAGTCCCTGGGGAAAAGACACCACGACGGGTGTGAGAACTACTTCCCACAGTAGTTCTCAGTGGGTGCCGTCAACAAGCCCAACGGTCTGCCCACTAAGTCTACCAGAGGTAAAAGATAACAGGCAAAGAAAACTGAGCAAGAAAAGCTGGAACTACTCTACAGCTACCATGCCTCTACCTAGATACTCAAAAAGTGGAACAGAGGAAAGTAAATGAAACCACTCGCACACAAGGTGCTCAAACGACCCAATCGAACTGACTGCCTCATAGGGTCCAGTCAAACCTGCGCCTGACGACTAGG
Organism: Tillandsia fasciculata; assembly: GCA_029168755.2. Taxonomy (NCBI): domain Eukaryota; kingdom Viridiplantae; phylum Streptophyta; class Magnoliopsida; order Poales; family Bromeliaceae; genus Tillandsia; species Tillandsia fasciculata. The sequence goes on along the minus strand of JAQOTM010000154.1, from coordinate 325,963 downwards.
AGCGCACCTGCCCACTACCACACATCCACATGAGGACGGGATTTACGTGGGGCGTCCTGTCCGCCTAACTCGCCCCTCGCGCAAAACTGCCTCAACAGGCCAACCACCGCATCCACTGCGGCATCTCAGGGGGCGCGGCCCCAACTGAGGAAAACGGCACGGTATAGAGTAATCAACATTGGCATATGCAGGCTAGTCCAAAAACCACGCTCACTCACAGAACGGTAGGATTCAGGATCCCCAAATATCTCGCCCAACAGTCGGAGCACTCTCGACGACTCAGCTGATCGGCTAACTCAAAACACGATACACTAGCCTCTCCAACAGCTCGCAGCACAAAGCACACTGGCTGGATATACTCCACAGCCAGGAACGACCCACAACTCAGGGTAACCAAACAGGTCGGACAACACTCAACGACCTGGGGCCACCGTCAACCCCAACGGTTCCCAACAAGATGGACCGGAAGATACTCGACGGCCCGGGACTACCGTCTACTCAACGGCTCCCTCCTACGACAACGTAAAAGGGAAACAAGACCTCTCGGGACTACCGTTTACCCAAACGGCTCCCCGCACAGATAAGCAGCCCGCTACAACTACCAGACTCCACTCTGCTCCCAAGCAAGAGTGCAAAAGCATCCCACACTAAAAGCAAGTCCCGACCTCTCGGCCCACTACCCGGGCGAGAATAACACTATGTCCAGGAACGAAAGAACAGTGTGGATGTCTAAGCATAAATAACCCTAGCCCAAGTGAGGGTTTTCTACTGGTCTGGTTACACATGCAACATATGACGGGGGTGCTAGGTCAAGTTCCAAGATAACTATATTAACAGATGATAACAGGCATAACAATTCCTACAATCTAGCACGCTACACAAGGAAATAAGCTATCATGCATAGTCCTACAACAGTAGAAATACTGTACAGTCCATAAAACTTGGAGATAAGGCCACCCACCTCGATTTGCCACCAATTGCTCGTAGACACTTGCAATTGGCCTCCACGCGATCCGCACGCAAACGGGGCACGCCGCCGGAGTCCGCACGCAAAACGGAGCACGCCGCCGGAGTTCGCACGCAAAACGGAGCACGCCGCCGAAGTCCGCACGCAAAACGGAGCACGCCGCCGAAGTCCGCACCAGAAACGGAGTCTGCACATAAAACGGTGCACGGTGTCAGGATCCGCACGCAAAACGGTGCACAGTGCCGGAGTCCGCATGCAAAACGGTGCACGGTGCCAGGATCCGCACGCAAAATGGGGTCCGCACGCAAAACGGTGCACGGTGCTGGAGTCTACACGCAAAACGGTGCACGGTGCCAGGATCCGCATGCAAAACGGGGTCCGCACGCAAAACGGTGCACGGTGCCGGAGTCCTCACGCAAAACGGTGCACGGTGCCAGGATCGGCACGCAAAACGGGATCCGCACGCAAAACGGTGCACGGTGCCGGAGTCCGAACGCAAAACGGGGCAAGAGGGTCAAATACAGTCTAAAAGAACGCTCCAAAAACTGTACAAAAATACAGAAAAACCAACGCACGGGACCTACCCGTTTGCGCCGCCGTCGCCGAAACGCTCCGCCTGGCGACCTCGCACGCAAAACGAGGTCCACGACGCGTCGCCGCACCTCACACAACCCCCCTCCCTCACTCCCTCTTGCTCTCGGGTGCAGAAGAAAGAAGGAAAGGGCGAAAAATGGCGGTGCGGGGAGGAGAGAAGAAGAAAAGGAGGGAGAGAGAAGGTGGTCCACGGCCCCGGTCCACGGCACGGGCCAACCAGGGAGCCCCAAACCGGAGGGGTCCACAGCCGGGCGCGTGCGCCGGGCTCACGCACGCGCCCGGGCGCCACGTGGCGTGATGCAACGCGCCCGCCACACGGGCGCGTTGCACCGCACCACGCGCAGGCGCGGGACACGCGCCCGTTACACGGGCGTGCGTGTCCCCGCGCCCGCGCGGGCGCCAACGGGGGCCCGCCACGTGGCGGCCCCCGCGCGTCCCGCGCCGAAGGCGCCTGCGCCCCCGTCCTATCCGCACGTGCCTCGATCCGCATGCCTTGACCCGCGTGCCGCGATCACCTCGGGATCCGTACCATGCGCCACGCCTCGAGATCCGTGCCGAAACGCCTCGAAAAACGCGCACGCCTGCCGGACTCCAAATCCAACAAATAAATAGTCCATTCTTAGCGATTTTGCGCGCTGAATCCAAAAACGATGTCCGTTTCTCCAAATTCTCACCCGAAAATTTGTCGATAGCCCACTCGATCCGGTTTTCCGCACCGGGTCCATTTTTAAAGTCCGATTTGCCAAATTCCAACTCTAAAAATTCCCGAAAGCGACCGGAGAGGTAAACCTTTATCCGGACTTCACCCGGAGTCCAATTCTGACATCTGAATCACGCGAAATCACTTCTAAACACCCGACGGGTCCTCCAATTTCCCACGGGGTCTCAAATTAAGTCCGAAGTCCACCACGTGTGTCCAAATTGCGCGCAAACACCAACAACACATCCCGCAGGCCTCCAGCGATGCAACTAAATCCCAAATTGCATCACAAATCTATTTCTTGGGCCCGACACGCGCACAACACTCCCAACGGCCACTAAAAGCTGCCAAACAACCAGCAACTCCTACGCCGGGGATTCCGGGACCTCACAGCGTCCCCTTCGTTATAAGGAACGAGGCCCATAAAGCCCGCCTTTTCGTTGACGGTTTGCGGAATAATATTTTCGAGGTGGTGCAGGCGGCGGACCTTCACACTTTCCAGAAAGTGGTGGATAGGGCCACTATTGTCGAGCGCGGATTCGCAGTGACACGCGCCCGGCGAGAGGACGCGGATTTCAACAGAGACAAGAAGCGACCACAGTCTTTCAAAGGAGGGGGACCAACCTGCGGGAGTCGGCCCCCTAAGTACCCGAAGTCGCGCCACGGGCCTAAGAGTGCGCCGGCAGGCAATCAAAGGCCAGGGGACAGGCCCTGTGTTATCTGTAATGGAGCCCACAAGGTTACGGAATGCGCGAAGAGGCACGACCACTGCTTCCGCTGTGGCAAGCAGGGCCACTTTCGTTTCAACTGCCCCACGAGCCCGGGAACGGCTACATCCGCAGCCTCCGCCCCGCCACCACAACAGCCAGGAAGGGGGAGGACCCCCACGGGACCCTCGGTACGCCCTCCGCCCACCCGACAGGAGGGGGAGACGCGTCCACAATCGGGAGAAAGGATTTACTCAATGACTCACCAAGGGGCGGACCCACAGGAGGACGTGGTAGCAGGTACTACTCTAATCTCTCACTCTCGCGTTAGAACATTGTTTGACACCGGGGCATCGCACTCCTTTGTATCTCGTACATTTGCCTATGCCCATGACTTAGAAACAAAACCCCTTAGCCATGCACTGATCGTCCGGACTCCTGGGGGGCCTCTTGAGGCCGTTAGCTATGTGCCTTCTTGCCCAATAAAGTTGGGAAGGCTAGACTGCCCCGGAGACTTGGTGGTCATTCCCTTGAAGGAATTCGACGTAGTTTTAGGGATGGATTGGTTCACCAACTACCAGGCGGAAATCGACTGCGACAAGCGTCAGGTACGACTGCGAGAACCGAGTTTCTCGAAGAATGTATACCTCGCATGTAAGAGTACCTCCTTTTCGGCCGTCATCTCCGCAACTCGGGCCAGGAGAATGATGGAGAGTGGATGCGTGGCGTACCTAGCCTCGGTGGATTTGGTGACCCGACCTACTCCCACGCTTTCAGACTTGGCGGTCGTAAGGGACTTCCCGGATGTTTTTCCGTCCGAACTCCCAGGAATGCCACCTGGGTGCGAGGTCAACTTCTCTATCGAGCTGATTCCGGAAACCAAACCCATCACGAAGGCGCCATACAGGATGGCCTTCGCCGAACTAAAGGAATTAAAGGCGCAACTTGAGGACCTCCTGGACAAGGGGTTCATCCGACCGAGTGTGTCACCATGGGGAGCGCCTGTGCTCTTTGTAAGGAAGAAGGACGGGAGCCTACGTCTATGCATAGACTACCGGAAAATTAACAAGGTCACGGTAAAGAGCAAATACCCCTTACCACGTATTGACGACCTGTTCGATCAACTCCAAGGGGCGACAGTATTCTCAAAGATCGACCTCCAGTCGGGCTATCACCAACTTAGAATCAGAGGTGAGGATATACCGAAGACGGCGTTTCGAACTCGCTATGGCCATTACGAGTTTACGGTGATGCCGTTTGGGCTTACCAATGCCCCGGCAGTGTTCATGGACATGATGAATAGGATTTTCAAACCATTCCTGGATCAATTTGTGGTGGTTTTCATTGATGACATCCTCATCTATTCCCGCACGGATAAAGAGCACGAGGAGCACCTCCGAGTGGTCCTCCAGACTCTGAGAGATCAAAAGCTCTATGCCAAACTTAAAAAGTGTGAGTTTTGGCTTCGTGAAGTTGATTTTCTGGGACACATTGTCTCAGCCTCGAGAATTACGGTAGACCCGAGGAAGATAGAATCGGTGACCGACTGGCCTCGCCCGACCACAGTGACAGAAATCCAAAGCTTTCTCGGGCTAGCAGGATATTGCAGACGCTTCGTGGAGGGCTTCTCAAAGATAGCCACTCCCCTTACTCGACTAACCCGGAAAGGGGAAAAGTTTGTTTGGACGGCTCAATACCAGAAGAGCTTCGAGGAGCTTAAGGACAGACTCACGCGGGCACCGGTACTCTCATTGCCGCAGCCCGGTGAGGACTACGAGATCTATTGTGATGCATCTCGAAGCGGACTGGGGAGCGTATTGATGCAACAGGGGAAAGTCATAGCATATGCATCAAGACAGCTTAAGGATTACGAGCAGAACTACCCTACACACGACTTGGAGCTCGCGGCAGTCATGTTTGCTTTGAAGCTCTGGAGACACTACCTTTACGGAGCGCACTATAATGTGTATTCCGACCACCAGAGCCTCAAGTATTTGTTTACGCAAAAGGAGCTGAATTTACGGCAACGGCGGTGGTTGGAGCTACTGAAGGACTACGATCTGTCCATCCATTACCACCCTGGGAAAGCGAACATGGTGGCCGATGCCTTGAGCCGGAAAGGGCAGGCGGGGGAAACGGCATTGGGCGCCCTTACCCAACAGGATCGGCTAATCGCCCAATTTTCGCAACTGAGGCCGGAAGTAGTGCCAGCAGGAGCGGTTGCGAAAGTGCTGTCCTTAGTTATAAAGCCTACGCTGATAGATAGGATCATGGAAGGCCAAGTGACGGACACGCAACTACAGCAGGTGCGGGACAGACTATCAGCGGAACCAAGTGGGGATTTCGTGCTAGGCGCTGATGAGGTGTTGAGGTTTCGGGGACGAGTCTGCGTGCCCGATGTGCCGAAATTGAGAAACGAAATTCTGGCAGAAGCTCATAATGCCCCCTATACTGCGCATCCTGGAGGTACAAAAATGTATAGGGATTTGAGGCAAACCTTCTGGTGGCCTAAGTTAAAGAATGATGTGACGCAGTTCGTGGCACGATGTCTGGTGTGCCAGCAGGTGAAAGCGGAGCATCAACGAACGGCGGGAAAGCTACAGCCATTGCCCATACCGAAGTGGAAGTGGGAATGGATCACCATGGATTTCGTAACCGGCTTTCCACGATCTCAACAAGGACACGATGCGATATGGGTCATTGTGGACCGTCTGACGAAATCGGCCCACTTCTTACCGATTCACACAACTTGGAGCAGAGATCGGCTGGCACAGACCTATATCGATGAGGTGGTAAGGCTGCATGGAATCCCGTCATCGATAACTTCGGATAGGGACACACGCTTCGTGTCGAATTTCTGGCGAAGCCTGCAGCAGGCACTGGGGACTAAGTTACAGTTTAGCACGGCATTCCACCCGCAGACAGACGGGCAATCAGAACGAGTGATCCAGATCCTCGAAGATATGCTTCGGGCTTGCGTGCTAGATCTGGGCGAGGGATGGTCGCGCTACCTACCCCTCGTAGAATTTGCCTACAATAATAGCTACCAGGCCAGTATTCGGATGGCCCCGTACGAAGCCCTGTACGGACGCCATTGTCGATCACCGATTTGCTGGGACGATTTAGGGGAGTGGAAGCTCTTGGGACCGGACCTTGTAGAGGAAACAGAGGCAAAGGTGTGCCTGATCAGGCAGCGGTTGTTGACCGCCCAGAGCCGGCAGAAAGGCTACGCAGACCGGAGGCGACGAGAATTGGAATTTGCGGTAGGGGACCACGTGTTGCTACGCGTCTCACCGTCTAAGGGGACAAGACTGTTCGGCATACGAGGGAAGCTGAGCCCGCGGTATGTGGGACCGTTCGAAATTTTGGAACGAGTAGGCCCGGTGGCATACCGGTTGGCCTTACCGCCAAATCTGGAACCGGTGCATAACGTTTTCCATGTTTCGATGCTCCGAAAATACCTAGCCGACCCGTCACACGTTCTCGACGCCTCGTCCGTTGAGCTGCGGGAGGATCTGAGTTTTGAGGAGACACTGATGCAGATCTTGGCAAGAGAAGAAAAGAAGCTGCGAAACCGGACGATCCCCTACGTAAAGATGCAATGGAGTAACCACGAGGAACGCGAGGCGATGTGGGAACTTGAAACGAAGATGAGGGAGTGTTATCCCGAGTTATTTAGCGAGGGGTGAGGATTAAGTTTCGAGGACGAAACTTCCATTAAGGGGTGTGTGGTGTAATATCATAGACTTTTGTATCACGTAATACCTTCTGCAAATAAAGCTTCCGTTTAGAGTAATTAATGTAACGGGTTTACTTAAGTCGATAATTTGGAGGTGCGGATATTTTTTTGCGATAGAGCTCGGAAAACGGAGAACGGCGGTGCGATCGGATCCGGATTCCGACTTACGGAACTCCCAAAAAGGGGTAGAAAGGGATCGCAATGGCCGAGGGGTGCATCGAAATCCGCGTAAGTGATTTGGCACGTTTTCTGAGGAAAAAGAGGGATTTATCTTTAAAGAATTATCCCGAAGGATTTTACCTGAAGGATTAATTAATTAAGGAATTAATTAATTAGGATTTTTAAAATACCCGATGTGGTGTTTTATCGTACATAAAAGATTAAATTGTGACTTCTCCCGAAAGAAAGAACAAAAAAGAGAAACCCTAACCGGAAGAAATGAGAGAAAAGAAGGAGCGAAAAGAAAAAGGTGGAACCCTAATCGGAGGGAAACGGGAAGAAAGAAGGAGTTGACGGAAGGACCCAACCCTCCCGACGAACGTGCCAAGAACGGAAGCGCGAACGATCTCCGTCTCCGACGATTAGAGGTAAGCGAGTTTTATGTTCATTTCGCTCGGTTTTCGTTCCGGTCTTTTGGGTTGTTTAGGAGTAGTCAAATCTAACCTAGGCGTCGCCGCCGCGAAGCCCAAGGGCATCGCGCCGCGGCCGCGATACACGCCGCGCGGGGACGGTGCCGCACGGCCGCGGCTAGTGCCGCGCCGAACCAAGGTCCCCGTGCGGCCGCGGCTAGGGGCGAGCACCGCGCGGGGCCATGCCCGCGAGGCCGCAGACAATGCCGCGCGGGCGGGCACCCGCGCGGTGGGAGGGGCGCGCGCCGCGCGGGGGTCACACCCGCACGGCCGCGGATGGTGCCGCGCGAGCAGGCGCCGCACGGCTGCGGCGCACCAATGCCGCGCGGGCGGGCGCCCGCGCGGCTGTGCGCACGCGCCGCGCCTCATGCCCGCTAGGCCGTGGCAGGTGCCACGCGGGGCTCATGCCCGCTAGGCCGCGGCAGGTGCCGCGCGGGCAGACGCCCGCGCGGCTGCTGTGCACGCGCGCCGCGCGGGGCCATGCCCGCGCGGCCATGGCTGGTGCCGCGCGGGCAGGTGCCCGCGCGGCTGCGCACGTGCTCCGCCCGGGGCCTAGGCCCACGCGGCTGCGGATGGTGCCGCGCGGGCGGGTGCCACGGCTACGGCAATCGCCGCGCGGGACCGAGGCCCGCGCGGTCGCGGCAAGCGCCGCGCTGGGCCGGTGCCCGCGCGGCCGCGGCTCGGACCGTGCGGGGCTAGGACCCGCACGGTCATGGTGGGTGCCGCGCGGGGCCGGTGCCCGCACGGCCGCGGCATGCACCGCGCGGGGCTAGGGCCCGCGCGGTCGCGACAAGCGGCGCGCGGGGCGGGTGCCCGCGCGGCCGTATGTCCGGCAATGCCGAGAGGGTGGCCGTGTCGCCGTCGCGCACGGGCACCACCGTCGTGTCCAGCGGTCACTAGTGTCGTTGAGTGTTTGGGTCCGGTTTATTTGTTATTATATTATTGATCTGACCGCGGCTCTTTTGGGGACTACTTTTAGGTCTGGGTGTCGACAAAGAGCAGGATTCAGTTTCAGGAGCCCAGAATTGGCATAATAGAGGTGGGTACCGTCGATTATTTCTGTGTATAGTCGTTCCCGAGTACTTGTTCGATAAAGTAGATGTGTTTCGTAAATTGACTAACCCCATTACATGTAAATCCCCTATCTGTTCTATTTGAGGCGGCTGCGGTCGCAATATCGTTTTACTGATTTGACCGAAGCGGCTGAGGTCGCGATGTTATTGTTCGCTCATATTGCTTACACGCACACCGGCGGCCTGGCCTCCGCACATGGTGTATTTTTTCGAAAGAATGGTAAGTTTACCCGTGTACCGCATGACTAGTGATGATGGGGACCCCTCATGGAGAGGCGGCTGCTACTTGGGCAGTCGAGGGGTTGGAAGCACCAAGAAGATGAGTACGGTAATTGGGGTTGGGGCCCAAACTATTCTGGAATTTGGGGTAGGTGCCCAGCGTGACTTTCGGAAGGGATTTAGCGGTACATGAGGGGAAAGTAAATGCTCCGGTTTCGGTGTGTTCTTTTCAGTTACTGCATTTACTTAGTTGTTTACTACTTTATCAGTCACTAACAATCCACATTGTGACAGGTCCGTACAAGGGTGGGAATCGGGACGACGGTGAGGCATCCGTGAGAGGACCCTAGCCATGAGGGCTAGAAAACGATACGTTATTTCCTTTGGTTATTTTCTCTTACTATGGTTAGTTAAACTGTGATTCTTGTTGTGGTTTCCTGATGGATGTTGGAACGAGGACTTCTTAACTATTTGTGGTGAATGTTAGGATTTATAATTGCGGCATGTTTTCCAATCCAAACCTGGTTTCAAAAAGGAGTTTTCAAATGGGTGCCGTGTGGGTACCGATTTTAAAACCCGTGGATTTATCCTTTCAAACAATAGCCGCTCAAAAGAGTTGCGAAAATGTTTTGAAAAACTGGGTATCGAGTGGGCACCGATTTTAAAATCTCTGGGTTTATGGTATAGCCTGTATGTGATAACAGTGAATGTATGATTACCTGTATTCTTCTATCGTGGATGTTTTAATCATTATTGGAACTCAATGTTATGCAAACTACGTGAGTGGTGCCCTTTACGCTCTGATACCATCTTAATCTGTCACGCCCCGAGGGAAGTTCAAAAGCGAAAAACGGCCCAATTTTTTTTTCTAATAAAACATCCTCACCCTCCGACACGTGCCCAGACCCGCCACACATACAAAGTTACCCCACAAACGGACAGAGTCTCCTTTGTATATGCACGGCGTCGCACAACATACATACACCACGCCTCACTAGTTTACATACACATTGTCACAAAAGGGAATCACATAAACTTATACGTCATTTCGAGGATAATCGCCCACATGGCATACACCAATTTGAAAGGATAAAACCATAAGTTTTAAAGTAGTGCCCACACGACACTCTGTTTTATAAATCCATTTTCGCAAACATTTTGTCTTTTCCAAACCTTTACATGCACAATCAATTATCCCAAGATGAAAAGGAAACATCAAAGTTTATTATTCCACAACATCAAGCATTCGAGTTCCAAGTCATATCTCGTCATCCACAAACAAGTTGAACAAGTGTCATGCTTATCATATCCACATAGTATCTCAACAATAGTGGAGTAAGAAGAAGTCACCGAGATGACGAAAAACGATGTCACTCGTGCGTCAATGTCTCTCCTCCGTCCCCGCCGGATCCTGTCACATGGTAGGAGTCAGTGACCAAAAACATAGGAAGGAAAATAACCGATACATATTCAGGATGCATTATAAATGGATGCAAGAGTAAATAGGACAACAAACCACAACCGGAACACCCGTTCCCAACATCACCATCCCTTAGTCCGTCGACCTAAGGAATACCCAACCTTGCTCAATTCCTTGGTGCTCTATGTTGGTTTTTAATATAGGATCCACAAGAATCTAAATAGGTACTATCAAACAACTAGAGGGGGGGGGGGGGGGGGGGGTGAATAGGTGTAATACTCAAAAACCAATCTCAGTGCAAAATAAAAACGAATGCGGAAAAATAAAAATAGCACACTGAGATTTACGTGGAAACTCCAATCCAGGAGAAAAACCACGGGACCAACACGCAATAACAATCCACTAAGAATAACAAGGTGATTATCGACTCCACGGACTCAAACCCCTCCTTAAAGTTCTTCGAATCTTGCGCTCACCGACTGCACGTGTGAGGACCTGGTTTCCCCGCGGGGAGTTTTCTGGTTGTTTGGCTGCTTTCGAAGGCCTGCGTGGTGTGTTGGTGGTGTTTGTGCGCAATTTGGACACAAGTGGTGGACTTCGGGCTTAAAAATGGATCACGGGAGTATTTGGAGGACCCGTCGAGTGTTTAGAAGTGATTTCGCGCGACACGGATGTCAATTTTGGACTCAGGGCGAAGTTTGGATAAAAGATCACCTCTCCGGATGCCTTCGGAAATTTTTAGAGTTGGAATTTGGCAAAACGGATTTTAGAAATGGACCCGGCGCGAAAATCGGATCAAGTGGGCTTTCCGGGGGCCTTCGGCAAAATTTCGGACGAGAATTTGGAGAAACGGACATCGAATTTGGATTCAGCGCGCGAAAACGATGAAAATGGACTACCTACTTGTATTTTTCGGAGCCCGGATGATCCAGCACGGATTTCGAGGCAGTGTTACTGTTCCGGCAGCCGGCGGGCCGCGGCGGCGGCGGCGAGCAGCGGCGGCAGCGGCGGAGCGCGGCGGTGCAGGCGCGCGGGCAGGCGCGCGGTCCACCGCGGAGGCGTGCACCGGGCGCGGGCCATGTGGCGGCTCCCGGTTGGCCGGTGCAGCGGGCGTGGTCCACGGGAAAAGCGCGGTGTATGGTGGACCGAAAGGCTGACACGTGGCGGCGTATGGTTGGTGCGGTGTAGCACGCTCGGTCCACGGAGCAGGCTGGGGAGCGCCTCGGGAAGCGTGCGTGCAGAGGCGCAGGCGGCGGGCGCAGGGCGCACGTGGGCGCGTTGACGCGATGTTCCCGCGCATGGGCGGCCACGTGTCGGCGTCTGGGGGCGCCACGTGTCGCGTTGTGAGCGGCGGGCGTTGCTGTCGCCTGTCCGGCGGGCTACGTGGAGGCCCGTGGAGGATTCGGGCCTGCACAGTGTTGGGCCGGGCCCAACACTGTAGCAGCCCGGATTTTTCGGGCGCCCGGTTCTGGGGACACAGACGTCATTTTCGGATTTGTTTTCTGGGCCTATTTAAGCGATCCGAGCCGCTTCTTCCTCTCTTTTTCCGGCATTTCCGAGCTTCTTCTTGCCGTGGACTCTTCAGTAAAGTTGCTCCCCTTCCTGTTGCGCACCCTCTGGAGGATTTTTAGGATTTTTGGTGGCACGCATCCCGAGGTTTCCATTTTTACGGCGCGGCGCGACGCTCGTCCATTTGTGTTCTCCTTCGTCGCGTTTCGGTGCGAGAGCTCCCCCGGCCTACTCCGACCATCTTTTCGAGCGATTTCTTCGCCGTTGGATTCGCAACAGGTAAGGCTACGATTTTGGTATTTTTGCATTTCCTGATTTCGCGCTTTTCAAGGAGTTCTTCCATGCTCTCTGAGGACCTTGTTTGCTGTGTGGATTTTTTAGGACAGCGGATTGATGGAATTTTATCTCCGCAACCGGGCATCGGTTTGAGACGAGCTTGCAGACTTTTTTCATCTACTCGACACGAGGATCGTCACCGTATTTTTCTTGGATTTTTTTGAGACCTTCCCGGAGGTATACACTTTTCCTTTTATCTGTACAAGAGTTTACAGTTGGATGGTTTTGGGATTTTGCGCACTGATACTGTGGAATTTGTAACTTGGCCTACGGTGCTCGGAATTGGGCGTGCAGCTACCCGTTTCCAAGGTATAGACGCGAGGATCGCTGTGGTATTTATTTTAGAATTTTTGGAGATCTTTCTGCAGGTGAAAAATCAACTTCTTTGCGGCTGAAATTTCAGTGTTGTGTACTTGGCAGATTTTGAGATTTAAGCGTAATTTTAGCCTTGTGTTGTACCCAAGAGGGATTGCAGATCGTGCTGGACCTGTTGGACATAGAGTTGCTATTTTCCTGGTTTTCTCAGCTGTGTGACCCCGGACAGTCAGCACCTTCAGGTGGGTGGCCTTGTCTTCATGACCATTGGACTGTGCATTAATTCTATCTGCATAGGAGCATGCATGTTGTAATGTATTTTGTATAGCATGCTAGAATATAGGAATTGATGTTCCTGTTGTTATTAGGTGATTATGTGTTCTTTTCTCTCCTACAACTGCTGATTATTAATATCTTGGAACCTGACCTAGCACCCCCGTCATATGTTGCATGTGTAACCAGACCAGTAGAAAACCCTCACTTGGGCTAGGGTTATTTATGTTTAGACATCCACACTTTATGTTTCATTCCTGGACTTAGTGTTATCCTCGCCCGGATAGTGGGCCGAGCGGTCGGGACTTCTTTTTAGTGTGGGATGCATTTACACTCGTGCTTGGGAGTAGAGTGGAGTCTGGTAGATGTAGTGGATCGCTTGTCTGTACCGGGAACCGTTTGGGGTAAACGGTGGTCCCGGGAGGTCTTGTTTTCCCCTGTTTGGGTTGTCGCCACTGTGTTAGTGGTAGTAGTTCACTAGTGTTAGCCGGACCTAGAACCTAGAACCCTTTTCGACATACACATGATTTTAGTCTACCAATGTTTTCTTCCAAGCTTCGAAGGGCCGCTGGAGTCTGTTCTTGTTTGATTGGACAAAGGCATCAGCCCTTCGGGGTTTGGGTAAAACACTTGTTTTCTAACTGTTTTCCTAAAAAGAACTAAAATCATTAAATATGGATTTCTTCCAGATCAAATTGGTTTTCAATAACAAATGTCACATTTTTCCTGTAAATCTCCCCACTCGAAAGGATTCGAGTGGTCTGGGTTCTAGGGGCCGTTCCTTTGTCGGGACGAAAGCCGCGGGGGCCGAGCCTGGAACCTGTTCTTGTTTGATAGGGTTGTAGGTGTAGGTCTCCCGGGACTTTCGGGCCCTGGTTGGTGTCTTCTGCGTGTTGTACCGAGGTTGTTGTGTCCCCGAACTATAAGGGGTCGGGAACTTCGATAGGCGGGGCCTAGAGTCTGTTCTTGTTTGATAGGGTTCTAAGCACCGGCCTATCGGGTTTTCGAACCCTTATGGTGTCGGTCCTTCCAGTGAGTTTAGTGTTCTGTTGTGGGTCGTTCCTGGCTGTGGAGTATCTCCAGCCAGTGTGTTTTGTGCTGTGAGTTATTGGAGAGGCTTGTGTCTCGTGTTCGTGTGAGCTGATCAGCTGAGTCGTCGAGAGTGCTCCGACCGTTGTGCGAGATGTTTGAGGATTCTGAATCTTTCCGTTCAGAGCGTGAGCGTGGATTTTGGACTATAGCCTGCAGTGCCACCTGAGCTCGACAGAGTGCGCGGATACCTTTGTCCTCGTTGGGGTCGCTCCCCCCGAGTGCCACGTCCGGAGTGGGTCTGCACTTTGGTATCGCGACTTGTCGACGCATTTGTCCCTCTGGCTGGGCCAGTTAGTGGCAGTTACGGACACCGTCCCTCTGGCTGGGCCAGTTAGTGGCAGTCACGGACGCCCTACGTAAGTTCGGTCCTCCGTGGATGTAACGGCGGTAGGTAGGCGCAGGTTTGACTGGACCCGATGTGGCAGTCAGTATAGATTGGGTGATCTGAGTTGAGAGATAGTAGATGCACCATATTTCTTTCTGTTCCACTTTTTGAGCATATAGATAGAGTCATAGTAGCTGTAGAATTACTTTTCCAGCCTTTTCATTTCAGTATTTTATTATTGTTACTTTATGCCTCTAGTAGACTTAGTGAGCAGACCGTCGGGCTTGTTGGCGGCACCCACTGAGAACTACTTGGGACGTAGTTCTCACACCCGTCGTGGTGTGGTGACCCGGATCATTACAGGGCTTCTACAGTGCGACCGGCAGCTTCTGGAAGCCTACGCGGCATGTTGGCGGTGTTCGTACGCCAATTTGTACACAAGTGATGGACTCGGGGCTTAAAACGGATCACGTGGGTAACCGGAAGACCCCGTCGGATGTTTAGAAGTGTTTCCGCACAAAATGGATATCAATTTTGGACTCAGCGCGAAATTCGGATCAAAAATACCTTTCCGGGAGCCTCAGGCAAATTTTAGGATTGGAATTTGGCAAAACGGACGCCGGATTTGGAATCAGCGCGCGAAAACGGTCAAGATGGGCTATTTACTTGTATTTTTCGGAGCTTGCTACAGTATTTTTACTGTTCACGGCCGGAACTGTAGCTCCGGCGATCGCCGGCGGCGGCGGGCAGCGCCGGCGGGCGGCGGCGCGGCCTCGGGCAGGCGGCACAAGCGGCGGCGCGCGGCGCGGGCAGGGCGCGGGCGCGCGGGCAGGCGCGCGGTCCACGGCGGCGGGCGTGCACCAGGGCGGTGCCACGTGGCGGCCTCTGAGTGGAGGGCTCACAGCGCGCGGTCCACGGAGTTTCGAGGGTGCACGGTGGACCGACAGGGAGGACACGTGGCAGATTCCCATTGGATGGTGTTGTGAACCCGATCCACGGAGCAGGAATTTGGTACCTCGGTTTGCGTGCACAGTATGGCTGCGGCAGCACGCACGTTGGCGCGATTCCCGAGGCGCGGGGCGCGGGAAGGGGGAGGCCACGTGTCACGTTTTGAGTGGCTCTGTTTGGTGTTTGCTGTTCGGGTTGCCACGTGGCGCACAGTGATTGGCTCACTTCGGTGTTTCGTGTTCTGGGGACACGGGTAATTTTCTGGATTGTTTCTTTGGTTTTGCCTTAAACTTGCAACCGAGGGCTGTTGCAAGGGGGTTTTGGAACACTTCGAGCTCTCATCTCGAAGGGTGATGAGAAGGAGAAATCTTCTCCATGAAGAGGAGCTTGCGCCTACCAAGTTTCAGATTTTCCGGCGGCACGGATTTCGAGATTTTGATTTTACGGCGCGGCGCGACGTTGCATTTCCTGTGTTCTTCTTCGGCGCAGCAGCAGTGTTTTAGCTCCCCTGCTCTACCCCGAGATCCTTCTTCTGTGATTCTTGCGCCGACGGACTCCTAACAGGTAGGGCTTCAACTTTGATTTTGATCGCGCAATCTCATTTTGACTCCTTGGCACGGATCCCGAGGCATTAATGTGACCCCTTTTTCTGTGAGGAATGTGAGGACAGCATCGGAGTATTTTGACCGTAACTTCGCGCACGAGCGTCAGACGGAAACGAGCTTATACAACTTTTTCATCTAAGGATCGCAAGGAACGCGCTCGTATTTTTCTTGGAATTTCCTGAGATTTATTTCGAGGTGAAAATCACTGTTTTCTCAGTGTACAGTGTGCTGTCTTTTTTTTCACAATTTGTTGTTTGGATTACCATCTTGCCGAATTTTTATCTTGACATACCGAACTCAGATTTGGGCGTACAAGCAGCCGTTTCGAAGGTATCGACGCGAGGATCGCTGTGATATTTTTCTGGAAATTTTCTGGGCACTTTCTGCAGGTGAAAATTTAGCAGTTTTGGGACTGTTGTTGTATGTGGACTGTATGAGCATTATTTGGGGAATTAAGTGTTTTGGTGGACTTTGTATTGTGCCCAGGAGAGTTACGGGTGTTGCTGGACTTGTTGGAGCGAGAGATTGGTTTATCTGTTTGGGCGAGTACACTCTGTGGACAGCAAGAAGGATTTTACAGACTTGGATTGCGCAATTCCATGTGGGTGGTTGCTTTACTCCTCTTTTCTGATATACCCACTAGGAATATTAAAGTGATCCCCTTTAATGGACATGCATGCTTAACTGATTAATTGTGAGCCTATCTTATGGAAAACATTTTATTGGAAACTTGATATGTTGGAACTTATACATGCTTCATGGACATCGTTTTAGCATTTAACCTTGCGGGAGGGTACCACTTGAGGATATTTTGGACATACATAGGGGGGATGTACTTTCATATTGTGTTATTGTGAGATGTCTTGCGGGAGGGTACCACTTGAGGATATTTTGGACATACATAGGGGGATTGTTTATATGATGGTGATTAGCAGATTATAGATGG
Source organism: Tillandsia fasciculata (assembly GCA_029168755.2). Taxonomy (NCBI): domain Eukaryota; kingdom Viridiplantae; phylum Streptophyta; class Magnoliopsida; order Poales; family Bromeliaceae; genus Tillandsia; species Tillandsia fasciculata. Next base: position 309,566 of record JAQOTM010000154.1, on the reverse strand, counting down.
GTGTGGTCGGATTATGATTTTAGCGTGATGATTATACCCTGGTGAAGCTATTAATTGATACACTGGTCGAACCACTATTTGTCACTTCTTCTCCTATCTTTCATGAGGACATAGGCTGACTTATTTGGACATTTTGTAGGGCCATTTCTTATCGCTACACTTTATGTTGGGATTTGATTTAGAAGAAACCTATTTGCTTCTTCTCCCCCTATTCTTTAGTCAGGTGATTATTTGTTGCTCGGATTTGAGCAGGGGATTGGCATAGTGTAGCCGGGGCCTGGATTTTAGCTTCTGGGGTATTATGGCTACCGCGGATAGTAGGCGGTGGACCAGATATCATTGTGGGACATGTTTGTGATCATGGGTGTTGTTGTGAACCCCTACTTTTGATCACCCACTAGGTGTTGGAGTGGCTTCTATGATTAGAAGGCTGATTAATAAATTGTGGGCTTTGGGCATGCATTTTAGATAGGCACAGGCTATCTTTTATTTACTACTCTTATACTTTTATCAGCATGCTTTAGCAAGGTAAAAACTTCTCGACTTCTCTTTTATATTATATCATCTTGGGACATTCGCATGCTTGTATGGTCACCTAGATAGGCCACCTTTTTCTGCTACACTATCATGCTGGAATTGACATAGGAGAAACCTTTTTATTATTCTTTTCTCCTTCCATTTGAGGTTCAGGGTATTTGCAGCTCGTGCGCGAGCAGGGGGTTTGTGATAGTGTAGTCGGGTTCCTGAGTTTTGGGACAGGCAGGGTATTGCTGCAACCGCGGACATTGGGCGGTTGACCGGAGATTTCTTATGCATCAGATTGGGTATCAGGTCTCTTGTGGATGGATTTCCCACGGTTTGTCTATCTTGCATCGGGTTGAGATCGGGTCTTTCTTTTGTGGATGGATTTCCCACGGTTTGTCTATCTTGCATCGGGTTGAGATCGGGTCTTTCTTTAGTGGATGGGTTTTCCCATTTTGATCATAGTCATGATCCAGTCCTGCTATTATGAGACAGTGGTTACAGAGATGCTTGTTACAGTGATACTTTACTCGTGTGGGTCGCTCCCCTCGAGTGCCACTCCGGAGTAGGCTTTCCACGGTGCAGAGCGCCGGGCACCATGCTGAGTTCTTGAGTTCGACAGCAGAGCAGGCAGTACCAGTGTTTACTGGTGGTCAGATTGGGTTATTCTGGCAGACATTTATTTTCTGATGCATACATTTAGCTATTCTATTAGCTCGGCATTTTAGAGGCATTCTATTGGTAGCTTTTCATCAGGAGTCTTATTCTTTTTAGCATACCACCTTTGTTTCCTTTTGCCTCTGGTAGACCTAGTGGGCGTGTCAGAGTTTGAGGTTTTACCCACTAGGGGAGGCTACTGGTTTACTAGTAGTTCTCACCCCCATTCTTCTTTTCTCTTTTTTCTTCTCCCTTGTTTTGCAGAGTCTTCTGCGGGTGCTACTGGGCTTTCAGTGGCGGGTCGAGGAGAGAGGACGGCTGAGTAGATAGATCTCGTGGCCGGATGAGCGTGTTAGCTGGACTATTGATGTACCCATGTTTTCCTCAGACGGTTGTACTTTCACTTTTGGGACTGGCTTTTGCCAGCAGGATGTATTTATTATTTGTGAGCTGGGAGAGACTGATGTATCATTTATACAGATGTATTGTATTTTATTTCCAGCTTCAGTCTGAGATGTATTAGTTTTAGTTCAGCTCTGTTTTTATTGCTCTTTTATTGTATCTTTTATATCTGAGCAGGTTGTTGACGCTTCGTGTACACGGGAAATACCGTGTGCACGGCGGATCTGTAGACGGGCCCGGGTTCTGGTTTACACCCGGGGCGTGACAGATTAAGTTGGTATCAGAGCTTAGGGATAGGTCAGTTGGGACTTAGGAAACCCTAGGCTTGTGGCGGACCCTAGGATGTTAGGGTGTGAGAGACGCGACATTTTGCGAAAGTCGGTGATTTGGTTTTGACTCTTCCTGTGAGGGAAGAGGGATCGACATACCCTATTTTTGTGGGACAGTTATGTTGGCTGCAGACAACATACAGTTACAAAAATAGGGGGATGTTTTTGACTTTCGCTAGATTGGGTCGAGTGTTTGGGGTGTGCTGATTTGCGGTTTGTCGTGGCGAGCAGTGTCTCCCCGACGTTGGGCCCTGACCCGGGTGCACTTTGGTGCAGCAGTTGGGTCTGAGCTAGTTGTTTTGGGCCGGATACCAGATTGGAGTCAGAGAGCTCCGGACCCAGATGACAGGATTGTCAGAGGCTTATCAGCGGCAGTGTGAGCGAGCATCTGGTTTTGTGACACAGTTGTCGGAGCAGCGGGCAGCTCGACAGTGCTTCCTTCTGAGACCACCCGGTTGCAGTATCCTTAGGGGCGGAGATTTCTGCAGTACTGATGGAGCAAGTATCCCCTCCGTGCCAATGGTTAGTGCCGAGGCACCGAGGCAGGGTGGATAGTTGACAGCTGATGAGCTATGGGACACTAATAATCAGTTGAGCCAGTTTCGGCAGGTGAACCACCCCGATTCATAGGATTAAGTTTGGAGCCTCTTGGGGTAGAATCGTGGCTGGTGGTGGTGGAGAGACTGCTTGAGAGCCTCCTGGTGTCAAAACGGTTTACGCAGTTATCGATCGGCGCGCTCTATGATTTGAGGGATGAGGCGCATAGGATGTCCGTGACTGAGAGTGGATTGCGCCAGGATACCTTTTCGTTTATTCGGACCCTCTTTTGCAGGTTTTGGACTTTGGGGTGCTTCGATGGTGGAGGCAGTGTTTATGGAACTGGCGCTGCAGTTCCTTTGGATAGGAATCTGCTGCCAGAGACAAGTTCTGGATAGAGGCGCTGGATGCCAGATGATGGAGGTTAGATCGGCCGGCAGAGACATTTTCGTTTTCCCTTCCAGGATGGTGGATTTTTGAGACATCAGGGGTTGGGTGGACCCCGATGACAGCAACAGCCCTTTTATCAGAATGGCGCAGCGGTAGCGTGGATTGGCTGTCTGTGAGAGACCACATTCGGCACCTCAGTGTGAGCATGGACAGAGGTCGTGCTCCCTTTGTGATTGGTCTAGATATTTTGACAGGCTGAGCGACGACCACTTGCATCGAGCGGATGAATCTGTGTCACCCGGTTGGAGGGCGCCACGGTAGTGGAGTGAGTTGTCGCGGGTATGATTTCATCACAGCAGTCGGAGTTAGAGCATAATGCATTCCTGCATGGACTAGAGGTAGAGTCGTTACCACATGCACTTAAGGTACAGGTTACTGTTGGCATTGCGCAGGTGGGGAGGCTTGTGGATTATGTCCAGTGCAGTAGAGGCCGTGAGATGTGCCGGCAGACTTATTGGTATTTGTGGCAGTTCAGTGTTTGACCCAGTGCTTGGGATTGGTTGGCGTAGTGCCACAGGATGTTTGACTGCTAAGATAAAGGACTTTGATTTTCTGCAAGGCAGATAATGGAAGGCATTTTGTTTGTTGAGACTGTTTGAGCACACAGGTTACAGCGACAGTGTGAGAGGTGCCTACGGCAGCAGCGGGACTTAAGGATATCCCTATTGCCCATGAAATTCCGGGTGTGAGTCCACCTGAGCCGATGATTATGCCGCCAGATAGGGAGATTAAGATTGCGTTGAACCTGGTTTTGGAAACCGCGCCAACTTCATAGCACCTCGTTGGATATCGCCTATAGAGCTGCGAGAGTTGATGGCATAGGTGCGAGGAGCCGATGGATCGAGGGTCTGTTTGACCTCGTGCCACATCGTTGATACACGACTGTGAGAACTCTTTGTGATTGGAGCCCAGGCAGGTCCAGGTATTATTTAGAATCTTTTGATGGAGCTATATTCCGGCAGTTATTGTATGATGCCTACACCAATTTGGAATTTCAGCTGAGGGCTTTGTCTAGATGGTGTTCAGGATACGGTAAGGGGCATTATGAGTACAGCAAAGCCAATGGAATGACTAATGCCCTGTTGCCTCTAAGATTGAGGAATTCTATGTTTCAGTTGGGCTTGATCGGTTTGATAGCGGCATTCTCCAGGGATATTTTGGTTTTACCCCCTCCCTGAGTGATTTAGAGCTTGTGAAGCTTTGTAGATGATGTGATAAGGTCTGTGGGGAAGAAGCTTTGTGCCAAGTCGTTGTGGTACGAGTTTAGCTTTGAGAGCACATCTTCCTGGATTACCCATTCTAGCCATAGGGGCGGCAGTGGAAATCCGGCCAAAATGGATGCTATTTAAGACTGGCCGAGACCGACGGTTATTGTTGGGGTGAGGAGCTTTTGGACCGGATAGTGCCAGCAGAGCTTGACGAGCGGATGATGAGATTGGTACTAGCGCCGATTTTAACTTAGTCAGCGGTGGGAGATGGATTTGCGAGTTATAGTGATACCTCCCATAGTGGCTGTAGAGCTACCATTGGATTTTGATGAGCATCCAGTATCACCCCGACAGGGCCACTGTGGTGGCGGATACCTGGAGCAGAAGAGCTATTTGGGGGTTGAGTTTGACGGTTCCATAGCTGGCGCTGTGTGGGGCCATTCTGGTGTACAGGGTTTGAGTTTGTGTCCTAGAGGATCCCTTTTGATGAGAGGCTGCGGCTGAGCAATCCACTTGGGTGGTTGAGTTTTGAGGGCGACCGAGTGTGAACCCCTGCTTGTTTGGGCCCCTTTTCTGTGCAGGTGTTTGTGTGGATGTGTTTCGGGTCGCTTTGGTTGAGTCGGCTCTTGGGAGTGTTTTTAGAGCGTGTTGCTCGGGCTGTTCGTTCCTCTCCCCAGTCTTTTGTTGGAGTTTTTGAGGTTTTCTGCGTCTCAGCTCAGGAGTGTTATGCTTTGGACCCCTCACCCGTGATTGACTCGTTCCTTTTGAGGTCTGTGAGAGTTTGGAGTACGAGGGACACCCGTTGCGGATTCCGGCTCGTGAGGTGAGGGAATTGCGCAATCGGGCTATGCCGTTCTGGTTGTTGCTGATACTGTTGCTGAGGAGTAATCATGGGGAGTGATTTGTGACTTGGGAGCTGGAGACGGCGGTGTTGAGTTTCGACCCCTGGTTTTTGAGACTCCTTGGGAGTTGCTTTAGTTTCGAGGACGAAACTTTCTTTTAGTGGGGGAGGATGTGGTGATCCGGATCTTTACAGGGCTTCTACAGTGCGACCGGCAGCTTCTGGAAGCCTACGCGGCATGTTGGCGGTGTTCGTACGCCAATTTGGACACAAGTGATGGACTCGGGGCTTAAAATGGATCACGTGGGTAACCGGAAGACCCCGTCGGATGTTTAGAAGTGTTTCCGCGCAAAATGGATATCAATTTTGGACTCGGCGCGAAATTCGGATCAAAAATACCTTTTCGGGAGCCTCCGGCAAATTTTAGGATTGGAATTTGGCAAAACGGACGCCGGATTTGGAATCAGCGCGCGAAAACGGTCAAGATGGGCTATTTACTTGTATTTTTCGGAGCTTGCTACAGTATTTTTACTGTTCACGGCCGGAACTGTAGCTCCGGCGATCGCCGGCGGCGGCGGGCAGCGCCGGCGGGCGGCGGCGCGGCCTCGGGCAGGCAGCATAGCGGCGACGCGCGGCGCGGGCAGGGCGCGGGCAGCGCGCGGGCGCGCGGTCCACGGCGGCGGGCGTGCACCAGGGCGGTGCCACGTGGCGGCCTCTGAGTGGAGGGCTCACAGCGCGCGGTCCACGGAGTTTCGAGGGTGCACGGTGGACCGACAGGGAGGACACGTGGCAGATTCCCATTGGATGGTGTTGTGAACCCGGTCCACGGAGCAGGAATTTGGTACCTCGGTTTGCGTGCACAGTATGGCTGCGGCAGCGCGCACGTTGGCGCGATTCCCGAGGCGCGGGGCGCGGGAAGGGGGAGGCCATGTGTCACGTTTGGAGTGGCTCTGTTTGGTGTTTGCTGTTCGGGTTGCCACGTGGCGCACAGTGATTGGCTCACTTCGGTGTTTCGTGTTCTGGGGACACAGGGGTAATTTTCTGGATTGTTTCTTTGGTTTTGCCTTAAACTTGCAACCGAGGGCTGTTGCAAGGGGGTTTTGGAACACTTCGAGCTCTCATCTCGAAGGGTGATGTGAAGGAGAAATCTTCTCCATGAAGTCGAGCTTGCACCTACCAAGTTTCAGATTTTCCGGCGGCACGGATTTCGAGATTTTGATTTTACGGCGCGGCGCGACGTTGCATTTCCTGTGTTCTTCTTCGGCGCAGCAGCAGTGTTTTAGCTCCCCTGGTCTACCCCGAGATCCTTTTTCTGTGATTCTTGCGCCGACGGACTCCTAACAGGTAGGGCTTCAACTTTGATTTGATCGTACAATCTCATTTTGAATCCTTGGCATGGATCCCGAGGCATTAATGTGACCCCTTTTTCTGTGAGGAATGTGAGGACAGCATCGGAGTATTTTGACCGTAACTTCGCGCACGAGCGTCAGACGGTAACGAGCTTATACAACTTTTTCATCTACGGATCGCAAGGAACGCGCTCGTATTTTTCTTGGAATTTCCTGAGATTTATTTCGAGGTGAAAATCACTGTTTTCTCAGTGTACAGTGTGCTGTCTTTTTTTTCATAGTTTGTTGTTTGGATTACCATCTTGCCGAATTTTTATCTTGACATACCGAACTCAGATTTGGGCGTGCAAGCAGCTGTTTCGAAGGTATCGACGCGAGGATCGCTGTGATATTTTTCTGGGAATTTTCTGGGCACTTTCTATAGGTGAAAATTTAGCAGTTTTGGGACTGTTGTTGTATGTGGACTGTATGAGCATTATTTGGGAAATTAAGTGTTTTGGTGGACTTTGTATTGTGCCCAGGAGAGTTACGGGTGTTGCTGGACTTGTTGGAGCGAGAGATTGGTTTATCTGTTTGGGCGAGTACACTCTGTGGACAGCAAGAAGGATTTTACAGACTTGGATTGCGCAATTCCAGGTGGGTGGTTGCTTTACTCCTCTTTTCTGATATACCCACTAGGAATATTAGAGTGATCCCCTTTAATGGACATGCATGCTTAACTGATTAATTGTGAGCCTATCTTATGGAAAACATTTTATTGGAAACTTGATATGTTGGAACTTATACATGCTTCATGGACATCGTTTTAGCATTTAACCTTGCGGGAGGGTACCACTTGAGGATATTTTGGACATACATAGGGGGATTGTTTATATGATGGTGATTAGCAGATTATAGATGGGTGTGGTCGGATTATGATTTTAGCGTGATGATTATACCCTGGTGAAGCTATTAATTGATACACTGGTCGAACCACTATTTGTCACTTCTTCTCCTATCTTTCATGAGGACATAGGCTGACTTATTTGGACATTTTGTAGGGCCATTTCTTATCGCTACACTTTATGTTGGGATTTGATTTAGAAGAAACCTATTTGCTTCTTCTCCCCCTATTCTTTAGTTAGGTGATTATTTGTTGCTCGGGTTTGAGCAGGGGATTGGCATAGTGTAGCCGGGGCCTGGATTTTAGCTTCTGGGGTATTATGGCTACCGCGGATAGTAGGCGGTGGACCAGATATCATTGTGGGACATGTTTGTGATCATGGGTGTTGTTGTGAACCCCTACTTTTGATCACCCACTAGGTGTTGGAGTGGCTTCTATGATTAGAAGGCTGATTAATAAATTGTGGGCTTTGGGCATGCATTTTAGACAGGCACAGGCTATCTTTTATTTACTATTCTTATACTTTTATCAGCATGCGTTAGCAAGGTAAAAACTTCTCGACTTCTCTTTTATATTATATCATCTTGAGACATTCGCATGCTTGTATGGTCACCTAGATAGGCCACCTTTTTCTGCTACACTATCATGCTGGAATTGACATAGGAGAAACCTTTTTATTATTCTTTTCTCCTTCCATTTGAGGTTCAGGGTATTTGCAGCTCGTGCGCGAGCAGGGGGTTTGTGATAGTGTAGTCGGGTTCCTGAGTTTTGGGACAGGCAGGGTATTGCGGCAACCGCGGACATTGGGCGGTTGACCGGAGATTTCTTATGCATCTGATTGGGTATCAGGTCTCTTGTGGATGGATTTCCCACGGTTTGTCTATCTTGCATCGGGTTGAGATCGGGTCTTTCTTTTGTGGATGGATTTCCCACGGTTTGTCTATCTTGCATCGGGTTGAGATCGGGTCTTTCTTTAGTGGATGGGTTTTCCCACTTTGATCATAGTCATGATCCAGTCCTGCTATTATGAGACAGTGGTTACAGAGATGCTTGTTACAGTGATACTTTACTCGTGTGGGTCGCTCCCCTCGAGTGCCACTCCGGAGTAGGCTTTCCACGGTGCAGAGCGCCGGGCACCATGCTGAGTTCTTGAGTTCGACAGCAGAGCAGGCAGTACCAGTGTTTACTGGTGGTCAGATTGGGTTATTCTGGCAGACATTTATTTTCTGATGCATACATTTAGCTATTCTATTAGCTCGGCATTTTAGAGGCATTCTATTGGTAGCTTTTCATCAGGAGTCTTATTCTTTTTAGCATACCACCTTTGTTTCCTTTTGCCTCTGGTAGACCTAGTGGGCGTGTCAGAGTTTGAGGTTTTACTCACTAGGGGAGGCTACTGGTTTACTAGTAGTTCTCACCCCCATTCTTCTTTTCTCTTTTTTCTTCTCCCTTGTTTTGCAGAGTCTTCTGCGGGTGCTACTGGGCTTTCAGTGGCGGGTCGAGGAGAGAGGACGGCTGAGTAGATAGATCTCGTGGCAGGATGAGCGTGTTAGCTGGACTATTGATGTACCCATGTTTTCCTCAGACGGTTGTACTTTCACTTTTGGGACTGGCTTTTGCCAGCAGGATGTATTTATTATTTGTGAGCTGGGAGAGACTGATGTATCATTTATACAGATGTATTGTATTTTATTTCCAGCTTCAGTCTGAGATGTATTAGTTTTAGTTCAGCTCTGTTTTTATTGCTCTTTTATTGTATCTTTTATATCTGAGCAGGTTGTTGACGCTTCGTGTACACGGGAAATACCGTGTGCACGGCGGATCTGTAGACGGGCCCGGGTTCTGGTTTACACCCGGTGCGTGACACGTGGTGTCTGATCCCACAGGGACTTCTACTCCTGTTCCTGTTGCTCCTGTTGCTGCTTCTTCAGATCGAGGTAAGGGAGTCGCGAGCTAGATCCCTACCCGTCGTCGTCCTGAGAGTAGATGTACCCTTATTACTTTTGAGAGTTCATGTTGAGAGAACTTTATAGTGAGGTATAGAGTTGTATTTATTTTACTGCTCGAGAGATTTTTGTCTTTTTGGTGAGGACTTAGTTTGTATATTTTTTTTTTATTTCTTTATTTCTAGCAGTTTACTTTCAGCTCTGATATCTGTATAGTATAGTTGATCTTTTGCAGGTTAGTCGCTTCGTCTATACGGGGCTTCCCGTGTGGGCGGCGGATCTGTTAGCGAGCCCGGGTCGCAGTTTCGACGCCGGGGCGTGACAGATTAGGTGGTATCAGAGCCTAGGTTGTAGGTCATTGTGGACTTAGAAACCCTAGGCTTGTGGTTGGACATTAGGATGACTACGTGAGAGTCGTGAGTTTTAGCGAGAGTCCTGATTGAGTTTTATACTTCTCCCAAGGGACGGGATGAGTGATTGGCATGTTTATTCTCCTAAGCGATTATGTTGGCTGCAGACAACATAATGCTAGGGAATGGATGACATGTCTTAGACTTTCGCTGGATTGGGTCGAGTGTTGTTTGGTACTGTCCAGATGTTTGCTTGTGTGTTGCAGGTGGGCACGATGCCTCCCCGACGCAGGATACCTGTCACGCCCCGGCGTCGAAACTGCGACCCGGGCTCGCCAACAGATCCGCCGCCCATACGGAAACCCCGTATAGCCCAAGCGACTAACCTGCAAAAAGAATCAACTACAGTATACCGATATCAGAGCTGAAAGTAAAACTACTGAAAAGCTGAAATCCAAGCACTGTTCAACTGAAAATAATACAATATCCATCTCCCAAATACGATCGTATAAAAAGTCCTCTGATACAAAACTCAAAATAGAGATATCTCCAATAAAATACACCAGTGTACAAGCTCTCAATACAAAAATATCCTCACTACAACAGTCTCTCAAACTGTAAAAAGAAAGTAACTAATATACTGAGGCTCTCCTCCGAAGGGGTACCGCTACACTCCAACGACGGGTAGGGAACTAGCTCGCGACTCCCTCGAAACCGGTCAGAAGAGTCAGCAACTGGAGTAACAGGAACAGAAGTAGGAGTCCCTGGGGAAAAGACACCATGACGGGTGTGAGAACTACATCCCACAGTAGTTCTCAGTGGGTGCCGCCAACAAGCCCGACGGTCTGCCCACTAAATCTACTAGAGGCATGAAGTAACAAAAGCATGGCTGTAAGGAAAAGCTGGTAAGTAAACTCTACAGCTACTATGCCTCTATCTAGATGCTCAAAAAGTGGAACAGATGATAACATGGTGCATAACTAACACTCATCTCTGAACACCCAATCTAAACTGACTGCCACATCGGGTCCAGTCAAACCTGCGCCAACCTACTGCCTGACGTCCACGGAGGAGAGGACTTACGTAGGACCTACTGCCGTTACATCCCGGAGGAGAGGACTTACGTAGGGCGTCCATGACTGCCAAACTGGCCAGCCAGAGGGACTGTGTCGACAAGTCGCGATACCAAAGTGCAGACCCACTCCGGACGGGGCACTCGAGGGGAGCGACCCCAACGAGGACACAGGTATCCGCGCACTCTGTCGAGCTCAAGTGGCACTGCAGGCTATAGTCCAAAATCCACGCTCACGCACTGAACGAAAGGACCCAATCCTCAAATATCTCGCACAACAGTCGGAGCACTCTCGACGACTCAGCTGATCAGCTCTCTCGAATCTCAAGACTCTACCAGACACCACATGTAATGTACCAGATTTATGGTATATAAATAAATATAAATAAAAATGGTATGAAATACTATTTTTATTGAATTCAGAGAAAAGTGCTAAATTATGATTTATTCAAAATAGGGGAGAATGTAGTACACCGATTTTCATAGAATGGCGAAACTCAGCAAAAATACTTGTAACACATTTCAAATTTAATTACAAGTGAGTTGTAAGCATTTCGAATCGACGCAAAGGCCGTTGAGTCGAAAAGTAAGTTGTAGTTGAGAATCTGAAGTTTCAAATTCTAAAGCTTAAGTTCGCCGATTTCTGCGAAGTGGCGAAACTCAGCAAAAATACTTGTAACACATTTCAAATGTAATTACAAGTCGGTTGGAAGCATTTCGAATCGACGCAAAGGCCGTTGAGTCGAAAAGTGAGTTGTAGTTGAGAGTTTGAAGCTTCAAGTTGGCAAAACTTAAGTCCCCGTTCGCCGAATTCACAAAATGACGAAATGCGGCAAAAAGACTTGTAACATATTTTAAATATAATTACAGTCGAGTTCGGTGCGTTTCGGACCGACGCGAAGGGCATCGGGTCGAAAAGTGACTTGAACCCGGAGGACTTAGCAAATTCTGGAATTTCTGAAATCTGTGATCACGATGCATTTTCGGAGCCCTGTTTCGGAGACTTAGAATAGTCAAAAAATTTAAAAGAAATCGTGGAATGTCTCACAAATGTTTCCTCATTAAAAGGGGCGAAAAACCGAGGTGAGAGATTAAAGGAAAATTGGAGAACGAAGCAAAGAAAAATGCTTCGAGAATTCTGAAACTACAGTTTTTGACAGTGCAGTTGATCGCGAAGCTTTTTCGGGGCTCTCTTTCGAGCGCTTAGAGTAGCCCAAAAATTTAAAAGAAATCGTGGGGTGTCTCACAAAAGTTTTCTGATTAAAAGGGGTGAAAAACCGAGGTGAGCGATTAAAGTAAAATTGGAGAACGAAGCGAAGAAAAATGCTTCGCGAATTCTGAAACTGCAGTTTTTAACAGCGCAGTTGATCGCGAAGCTTTTTCGGGGCTCTCTTTCGAGAGTTTAGAGTAGGCCAAAAATTTAACATAAATCGTGGAGAGCTTAAGAAAAATTTGTTGAATAAAGGAGAGAAGGAAAATTATGATTTTGATTTCCCAGTTGGCAGCAAAACGCGGAGAAAGAGGGCTATCCGAATTTTCGTTCTGCAGGAGAGATGCTGCAGAAATTGAGGGCAGTTTTGGAATTTTTTTTGAAATTGGGGGGCAAATGAGTAAATTCATCCCCCCAACCACCACCTGCAGAGATTAAATGCTCTCTCTCTCCCACTTGAACCCTCACTCTCTCTCTCTCTCTCCCTCTCTCTGTTTGAGCATGAAACGAAAGAAGAAAGAAGAGAAAGAAGAAAGGAGAAGAAGAGAAGAAGAAGAAGGCTAACTCTCTCTCTCCCTCTCCCTCTCAGTTTTTTGTTAAGGTGTTGTTCTCTCTCTCTCTCTCTCTCACTCTAACCTCTGCTAGCAGCAGCAGCTTGTGCTGCTGCTGCCAGCAGGGCCTGCAGCAGCAGCCCTAGCTGCTGCTGCCAGCAATGCCACCAGCAGCAGCAGCTTGTGCTGCTGCTGCTGGCTAGGCCACCAGCAGCTGCTGCTGCTGGTTGAGCCACCAGCAGCAGCAGCTCGAGCTGCTGCTCGTGGGGCTAGCAGCAGCAGCTCTAGCTGCTGCTGCCAGCAATGCCAGCAGCAGCAGCATGGGCTGCTGCTGCTAGGGCCTGCAGTAGCAGCATTGGCTGCTGCTGCTAGGGCCAGCACCAGCAGTAGGGTACCTTAAAAAAAAAAAAAAAAAAGAAAGGAAGAAAAGAAGAAAAGAGAAGGAAGAAGAAAGAAAAGAAAAGAAGAAAAGAAGAAAGAAGGAAAATTTCTTTTTTTTTTCTTCTCTTTTCTCCCATGAGAAAATGCAATTTCTTGATCTTGCCAATGTGCAAAATTGATAAATTGGGGGAATTGCTCAAATTGGGTTCTCTCCAATTTTGATTGCAATTTCTCGATTTTGCCAAATGCAAAATCGGTAAATTGGGGGAAATTGCTCAAATTGAGCTTTTCTCAAATTTTTGAGAGTATTTTGATCCCGGATCGAGTTGAGCAAGTTTCTTTTTGACAACATGCCATGGGATGATTATTCTCCCCTCATTTTTACGAACCAATCAAAAATTAGCCTTTTGGTGGGGGAAAATGACCAAATAGAGATTTTTTTCCCTTTAAGTTGTCAAAAAGGGGTTAGTTTTACCGCCTTATGAATTTTAGTGAATCATGTAAAAGCAATTGCTTTATCTTTTGCCTTCCTTATAATGTAGGAAAGCCTCACGGATCCATGGAGCTGAAATTGTCTCCTTCAAGGACCAAAAGAATACACCGAGGTGGGAGATTCTGCCGAAATTGGGTGACCTCTCCCCTTGCTCCTTTGCTTTTCGATTCGAAGCATGATAGTAGCCTGTTAGAGGTGTTAGGTAATTATGATTATGATTGCCTGTGTAGATGGATTCAGATGGAAAAGTGCAACTGTTGGTTGCCAGAGTTAGAGGAATAGATGTGCATGTGTAAATTAATACAGAGAAAAAGTGCAACTTGTAGGTTTTTATAATGTAGGATCCACCAGGATCTAAATAGGTACTATCAAACACCTAGAGGGGGGTGAATAGGTGTAATATTATAAAAACCAATCTCAGTGCAAAAATAAAGAACAATGCGGAAAATAAAAATCAACACACCGAGATTTACGTGGAAACTCCAATCCAGGAGAAAAACCACGGGACCAACACGCAATAACAATCCACTAAGAATTAAAGAATAACAAGGTGATTACCGACTCCACGGACTCGACCCCTCCTTCAAGTTCTTCGGACCTTGCGCTCCACCGATTGCACGTCCACTGCACACGTTCGAATCCACGAACGCCACTCGAATCCACGAGCACACGTTTCGAATCCACGAAACGCCTTCAACACACCGAATCCACGGTGCTACGTCGAATCCACGACGCAAACTCAGCCGTTAGAGAAATATTGGCTTCGATGGTGATCCTTTGCTTAGATTATCATTAAGGAACCGTAGAAGAAATCTCTAAGCAAAGACTAGATCAATTCGACAAAAGATAGATCTTGGAAGAACCGTCGAATTGACCTAAAAGAGGCTATAAAGAAGAACGATAAAAACCTAGCCTCTAGGGTTGCTCTCAAGTGTTTTCGGTATTGGTCGGTCATTCTTGAGAAACCCTAAGTGTCTATTTATAGTTTAGAAACCTTTGGAAAGAGATAAGAATCAAAAACATACCTTATCTGGAAATTTTCAGGACGGCGATCCGGATCGGGATTACTGTGATCCGGATCGTCGTAACGAGATTGACGATTCCAGAAATCCAAGGGTTCGGGATCCGGATTGAACTTTCCGATCCGGATCGTTCATGAATTTCAGCAACATCCAATGTTCGGGATCCGGATCAGAATAGGCTTGGATCCGGATTGGATTTGCACATGAACTAATACCCTTCGGGATCCGGATTGGATCATCTGATCCGGATCCTGAACATGTCCCATGTCCAGTTTTTGATTTTTATGCAATTAAAAATTCATCCAAGTGTTTCTACACTATAAGAAAGTATTCGGATCACCAAAATTATTTAGTTAAACATACCTGATCCTTTTGAATACTTTCTTCTTGAGATTGATGTAACTGATCCACAATTCTTCATCTTCAATCTTCAAGACTCAAGACACTGAGTGTCAACTTGAGCTCTTGTTGAATCTTCTCTAAGTCTTTGATTGCTGATTGACAATTTGATCCCTTTAAGACTGTAACGACCCGGCCCACTAGCAATAATAACTCGTTGGGCCCAAACCACAGCCCAAAATGCTTAAGCCCAGTTATTATTACTAGTGTCCAAGTCTTATATAAACCAATCACAAATCCATCCACATCCGATGTGGGACTAATGGGGGCGTCACAGACTCCCCCGTTTAGGCCTGACGTCCTCGTCAGCCCAAACACACACACAAGCCCCAAGATAACCAGGCGATGTGAGACTCGTCTCGCTAGCCCTGTCATCTTGGGCTTGTGTGTGTGTTTGGGCTGACGAGGACGTCAGGCCTAAACGGGGGGAGTCTGTGACGCCCCCATTAGTCCCACATCGGATGTGGATGGATTTGTGATTGGGTTTATATAAGACTTGGACACTAGTAATAATAACTGGGCTTAAGCATTTTGGCTTGGGCTGGGTTGGCCCAACGAGTTATTATTGCTAGTGGGCCGGTCGTTACATTTGGTATCAGAGCCAATAACCAGCCGGAAGTGTGCGGCGAGTCTTGGCTGAGCCTGGGTCTAGAGGCAGGGCTAGCGAGACGATCCTCACATCGCCCTGGTGATCTGGGCTGCTGTGTGTGTTTGGGCTGACGAGGACGTCAGGCCTAAACGGGGGGAGTCTGTGAGCCCCCAATAGTCCCACATCGGATGTGGATTGAATTGTGATTGGGTTTATATGAGACTTTGGACACTAGTAATAATAACTGGGCTTAAGCATTTTGGGCTGTGGTTTGGGCCCACAAGTTATTATTGCTAGTGGGCCGGGTCGTTACATTAAGACTCCGACTCAACTTACTGACTTGACTCACGAAATATGCCAACACCAAAATGCCGTAACAATCTCCCCCTTTGGCAATTTCGTGACAAAACCCAAAAATACATAAAACGCTCAAGTCACTCAACTTAAACCAAAAAATCGAAATTCAATGTCATCACCAAAACATTGATTTTCTTTGCGTGAAAGATCCAATAAATACAAAATTACATTTGAACCAAACAGTCCTAGAACATACTCTATGACTTAGGACTTGGAGTCTTAAAGTGATGTAATTCCTGCAAAACAAAACTCCAAACAAAATCAAACGTTAGTTGTTAGAAATTAAAATCCTACATTTGATCCGTCTTCCTTTTGGTTCTTTTGTTTTTCTGCTCTTTCAATTTTTTCTTTGTCTCCCCCTATCTTGAGCATCTCTAACATGTTTTCCATGTTCTCCATGTTCTTGAGCATCTATTTCTCCCCTTTGTGATACGATCATCATTTTTCGTTCTCCCCCCATTTTTCCATTTTCGTTGTCCTCTCTTGATGATCTCATCTCCGTCATCTCCCCCTTTTGTCACAAATTGTCAAACAGTGAACATACTAGACAAAAGGAAATCACTAACAACATTAGTTCATAGAGAAAGAGAGATAAAAGTCAGTTCCGGTATATAACAAAATGCAGATTGCGTAACCGGTACCAGAAGGCAAAAATCAAATAATTCCTTGAAACAAATCCAGATTTTAGAATCTTTTCAAATACCGATTTGTATTCCATCAAGAAATCAATTTAAGTGCTTTAATCAATGAATTAACAAGATGTCATTCAATCCAATTAATTTCACAAAATTAAAAAGATTTACTCCTAAATCATGAAAAACAAAGATAAAACATTATAAACAGTTTTTCATGTTATATTCATCAAACACAAGTCATCAAAAATAATCTTGAGATCCAAACTCTATCAAGATGTAACGAATTTACAAAGATGACTTACGGAGATTTCCAAATGACATCAATTTTGAATTCTACCCTTTCAAATTTGAGATATATGATCCAAATTTCTTTCATCAGAATAATTTAGAAAAATTTCATAAAAACCAGAAAAAGTATGTAAGCACTTTAGCGCATCAACTTTAAACAAAAGTCATCGTTTCATGCAACAAGAAATAGATTATACCAAATCTATCAAAAATACTCAAAAATGAAACGAAAATTTATGAAAATTAAAACCCTTAAAGTTGAACAACTTCAATCACATCTAACATGATCTTATGCGTAATGCCTTTATCAAATCATCAATTTGGTAAAGAAAATGAAATACCAAGATCAATAGATGTTTGAAATCCCAGATAAGTTAGATAATATATCTAGACAATCTGTTGACGGAGTGGCTCTTTGAGCATCTTTTATCAAAAATCCCACCTTATACCAACCATGAAATATGACTGAGTCAAGTATTTCAATATGCATTTTATCAACAATTTTTAAAACAAAAATTTGCTTTGCATACATGGGGTATCTTTTTCTTTTTCTTTTTCCTCCATGTGGTGGTAGTTTTCACACTCCTCATTGGGATGTAACTCTTTCCACATCTTTTGAGCATTTTACTTTTCATTGACTCCCCCTCAATTGGCTATCAATTATTTAATATATAAGGTATTCAACCAAAAATTGATCTCGCATTCATACTCGACTAAGCAATCAAATAAGATAATGACTATACCAAGAGATCATTGAGAGAGAAATTGACTTTGATCACTTAAAAGATGACTTAATTAACATAAATGATCATTGCAACATCGAAATATTATGATATCAAAAGCATAATAGATTTCTAAATGCGTGAAAAGATGCAATTAAAGTCAGTATAACCAATGCTCTCAACAATTGTGTGTGTCTTAACCAGGATGTTTAGGAATGGTCAGCACTTGTGTTGTCACAAGACTTCGACAACCTAGATTAAGCATCTAAATATCACACATGATTTCTAAAATTTGATTGCTTATAACTATCAAAAACTCCTATAATGAAGTATCTTCAAGATTATGTTATGGAGTAAAGTTGATAATCCATATAAAATAAATTGGAGTGAATGAACGTGAAGCCCTTTTTATTCAATGCACTTGTTCAATAAAAACCCTTTTGTTCAAAAACAAAGTATAAAACAAAGAGCATTGAAAAACATGTAATGCAAAGATTAAGAAAAATATGAAGGGAAAACCAATCAAAGCATTACACACAGTCATAAGCTAATTAGAACTTAAGACAAGGAAAGATATCACCTTTCCGAATCCAAAATCGCTGGATTTTGGGTTGTCTTGATTCGTTGTGGCCGGGGGTTGTCCGCTTTGACTGTTGATCCACCTTAGGTCTTTGCCTCGCAATAATCCACTTGTATGATTGAAGTTGTGGCTTGGACCTTTGGTGGGTTGAGTGAACTCCTTTAACTTGATGTGTCTTTTGATTCCGTTGAGTTCGCTCCGTAGATGAAGTTGCCGAAGGACTCTTCTTTCTCTTTTTCGGACAATTCTTCACCAAATGTCCTTCAAGTTCACATAAGTGACAAGTTTTTCCTTTCAATTTCGTTGTGGAACTTGAAGCATGCACAGTTTGGCTCTTTTTAAATCCCAAACCAACCTTGCTTGTTTGACCTAATCGGACATACAATTCAAGT